>MU628222.1:0-228198 GCA_025688815.1 Aspergillus carlsbadensis | reverse complement strand
ATATAGGTTTTTAGTAGTACTAATTAAATAAGCTATAAGTAATTTTTTTATTTATACTAAGGTATTAGTTATAGTTTATTTTTAGCTTTTATTATATAATATTTAATTAAATCTCAAATGTTAGCTTTTTACTATTACTAAGCTTCTTTAAATTCAAATACTTTTTTAATTTATTATTTAATTTAACAGATTTTACTAATAATTATAATCTTATAATTATAGTAAGGTAAGTAATTTATATAATAAACTATTAATTTTCTTAGTAAAAAGTATTTAAAGCTTTATTATTTTTTTAAATAATAACTAAGTTATTTACTTAGTAGGCTAGGTTATAATTTTAGGTTATTTTTTAATTAATTAGTTATAGTATTTACTTTTAAAATTTTTAAATTTTAGTTCCTTTAATTAAGTAGCAATATTATAAATTACTTTTTAAACTTTTAGGGTTAAAAGTAAACTTTTATTAAATTTTTTTAAATATAAGTTTTTAGGGACTTTAGGTTACTAATTTATTTTCAATAAATAATAAAAAGAATTTATAATTAATATGCTATAGGTTATAAGTAGTATTTTTATTAGTAATAATAAAATAAGCTATAATTATAATAATAATGTTATAGGTCTAGTAGTAACTTGTAATGTTAATATAAAATAATATTTAGTTTAACTTATTTAAAGTACTATTGATTATATAAGGGTTAAAATCCTATCTAGTACCTATATAATTAATAAACTTATATAGTTAAAGTAAAATAATTAAAATAAAAAAATTTTAATACTTAATTTTATATTATAACTAACCTTTAGGCTATAAGGTAACCTTATAAGTAAATGATTATTAAAAAATTAAATATAAAAAAAAGAGAACTAATTATAATAGAGATAAATCCTTATAATATAGGTGCTATTTAGTTAGCTCCTATAGCACAAGCAAGGGATGCCTGCAATATCAGGCATATATTAGTGCCTTGGTGCCTTGTATTGCGCGAGGTGGTCATCACAAGGACCTTATGATAGGGTATTGCTATCAACAGGGTGTTTATGTGTCTCTGAAGCACTTTTAGTGTTGTCACTTTATAATTAGATGTTATGTTTATTTTGTAAGACATAATATATATATATATATATATATATTGATCCTTGAACCATTCTGGAATGTGGACTAAATTCAATGGTTAGATAAGCTGCTCAGTATATATATATATATCAATGTCCTTGATCATGGGTGGATATGTTAATAATATCAAACACTAGCATACTAGACCACATCATAATAAATAAATATATATACAAACAGCAAGTAAAACATAATAGAGTCAGATATAACATAGACAGCAGTGCTAATTATGTACTCATAATGAGCATACTAAAGTAACACCACTACTGCATAAATTGTCCAGACCTAGGTGACGCTAAAGTCTCTGCCGTTGGAACGGCACTGCACGCTGATTCGCTCGCAACATGGGGCCTTCCCGAGTGCTGGACAAGTTCCAGCAACCGCTTTACCCCACGCCTGGTGATCAATGATCACACCTTAGATCCCACATAGGTAAGCTGCCTGCTGGAGCATCTGCATTCAGGACCAACCAGCCCCGACTTGCCTAAATGACCTGGGCGACCTCCAGATACCACAAATCGACACACAGAGGGAAATACCCGACAGCAACCACCAAGGAGGCGCCGTAAACCCACGTGCGAAAACGCCGTGGAGCCAGCAATACAGAGTCCACGACGGATGGCTGCGTCATAACCACAAATACGGTCAGGACCTAGGAACCACAACGCACAGCAGCGCCCAACCACGCATAGTTGGAAGATATCAAGCATGAACACAACAGACATAGAACGATGCAGAAAACGAATAATCCAGTATCTATGGGACCCAGAACCCAAAAACGACGAAGACCCGACCTATCCAATATGGTGCCTCGGGACATGCTATGCACCACCCCAGCGCAATGGAGCTGCCGGCGATCATATAGGTAAGTCCAATCAACGAACCAAAGCCTGGTGGTTATCATAATGCTTAGCTACCCAGTGCACGATAACGGGCGTTTACCGACCACGGCGAGCGTGAACCAAAACGACTGGCCAGAGACGTTCCTCTCAGACTTTGAATCCAAGATATGGATGACGTACCGGTCAAGCTTCGCATCGATACCCAAGGGTCCTACCTGGGATGGTAGCACATCACTGACTCTCAGTGTACGCCTGAGGAGCCAGCTTATGGAGTCACAGGGGTTTACAGCGGACACAGGATGGGGCTGTATGATAAGATCGGGTCAGAGTCTGCTCGCCAACGCAATGGCTATACTGTCGCTGGGACGTGGTATGTTTCGTTGAGCACATATGAAACCCGCCCCAACACCATAGTACCCAGTCAGACAAGCGCTGACTCCGCATATAGATTGGCGCCGCGGTGGCGAGCCCGCAGACGAAGTCCAGGTACTGTCACTATTTGCGGACACCCCAGAGGCCCCATTTTCCATACACAACTTCGTCAAGTACGGGTCAGAGTTCTGTGGTAAACACACCGGAGAGTGGTTTGGCCCATCAGCCACTGCCAGGTGCATACAGTAAGAACCTAGGCCACGAAAGTAGGCCGAAAGCTCACCGATAATGCAGAGGCCTCACAACGAGATATAAACAATCGATGCTCCAAGTATACATCACGGACGATAACTCAGATGTCTATCAGGATAAATTCATGAGCGTGTCCAGGAACGACCAGGGCATTGTTTGCCCGACGCTTATACTGCTAGGGCTAAGGCTAGGCATTGACCGTGTAACAACAGTCTACTGGGATGGATTAAAGACCATGTTACAGTTTCCGCAGTCCGTAGGAATAGCCGGGTAAGTTCCACCCAGGAAGTGACAATACCTACCATAGCCACCGGTTACTGATCTTATTGAACAGTGGACGCCCGTCGGCATCCCACTATTTTGTCGGCGTTCAGGGATCGCACTTCTTCTACCTTGACCCACATACCACACGCCCCGCGGTCCAGCACAGTTCAACAGGGGACCCGTACACGAAGAATGATATTGATACATATCATACCCGTCGACTGAGAAGACTCCATATTCAAGACATGGATCCAAGTATGCTCATCGGATTTCTGATCAGAGACGAACGGGACTGGGAGGACTGGAAAGCGCGCGTTGAGTCGTTCGAAGGAAAGCCTATTATTAACATACATACCGCTGGTGACGCCTTTCCATTTCAAGAGCGATCCGAAGCACTTGATGAAGTCGAAGCGTTCGACGACGATGAGTAGCGACACGATGATCTATAAGAAACAACACCCTAGAAAGGCGACATGCGCAGACAGTAATTGGTAGACAGACAATGAAATCATGCAAGCATTGTATTCGAATTCTCTCGGAAGGTTAATTATACAACCGGTTCCTGAACTCGAGTTATGTTACATCGCATCCATGCCCTCAGAGAGCAACTGAAGGCATTGAAAAAGACCATTTGACCCGAGGGGAAATAAAACAAATAGGAAAAAAGACCATCCCATGACACGTTAAAAATCCCGCGAACACCCTTTAACCCGCCGCCTCAAAACCATTCAAGAGATGACGAGTAACGAAACAAAAAAAAAAACATATCCGTGCGATTAAGAAAGGAAACGATAAAGTTCAGAAAAATGCCTATTTGGCAGAGGAAGAGTACTTCGTAACGGCCTTGGTGCCCTCGGACACAGCGTGCTTGGCGAGTTCACCAGGAAGGATCAACCTCACACTAAAGCGATTGTTAGATTATGCGAGATCGGGAAAATATCGAGAAACTTACGAGGTCTGGATCTCCCGAGATGAGATGGTTGACTTCTTGTTGTAAGCGGCCAGCTTGGAAGCCTCGGTAGCAACGCGCTCGAAGATATCTTTAGACAGATTAGCACCATTCACCAAGTGTGGAACGCGACGTTAGACATACCATTGACAAATGAGTTGAGAATAGACATGGCACGAGTGGAAATTCCAGTGTCAGGATGAACTTGCTTAAGGACTGCCACAAGTTAGAACGCGTCCGTTACACGTAAACAGTCTGAAACCTCACCCTTGTAGATGTAGGAAGAGTAGGTCTCCTTCCTGGTCTTTCCGCGCTTCTTCTTCTCGCCGGAGGCGGCGGCGGCGGTCTTCTTTCCGGCTTCCTTCTTCTCGGCGGGGGCCTTGCCAGCAGGGGCCTTGCCACCAGTGCTAGGCTTCTTCTCAGCGGCTTTAGGAGGCATTTTCAAAAAATGGTGACAGAGGGTCGGTTTTGATAAATTATGAAGTTGATTTGAGTATTAATGGAAATGCGAACACAGGTCAACGCGTGGATGTGGAGTGGTGATGAGTAGGAAGGTGAAAGTAAAGGATACGCGGTGACGAGGGAGGCGCGCTACTTATACTCGGCTCCAAACAGCTGGTTGATCTCAGGAGCGCGAAAGAGGCAGAATTTCAATACCGTTCCCCGTCCGTATGATTTGTATGATTAAGGCGCGCGAAAGCCGTGAGCGGCGCCCGGATTGGCGGGTGGCCCACAATGTGTTTACGGTACGGTAAGGCTCTCATTAGCTAGGGCGCTTTGCTGGATCTGGTATCGGTGGTCGCATGACGACACTAGCCGACGGGGACAAATGGCCCATGATCCTCCCACTGATTGGCTGTCCCCGCTAAGCGAGAGGGTGATCCAAAACGCGTCTGGACTGCTGGGCGTCACCTTCATGCTGGCGTTATATATGCCCTTCACTCCATCACGATAGCGTCCCTTCCCCATTTCTCCTTATCGTTCAGTGCCCATACCTTACACCCTTCGCCTACGCGCCATCATCAAAACTCAACTCATCTTCAACTCTTATTTTCACCCTTTTTCCAACCAACAAAATGACTGGAGGCAAATCTGGTGGCAAGGCTAGCGGTAGCAAGAACGCGCAGTCGTATGTTGCAAGGCTTCCCCTCATCAATATAAATTCGTCTTAACATCATCTAGTCGTTCTTCCAAGGCTGGTCTGGCTTTCCCTGTCGGTCGTGTTCACCGTCTTCTACGCAAGGGCAACTACGCTCAGCGCGTTGGTGCTGGTAAGTTCAATCGTGATCCTGACTGACTTGGTCAATTACTGATTCTCTCGATAAGGTGCCCCGGTCTACTTGGCTGCCGTCCTTGAGTACCTCGCTGCCGAAATCCTCGAGCTTGCTGGCAACGCCGCTCGTGACAACAAGAAGACCCGTATCATTCCCCGTCATCTCCAGCTTGCCATCCGAAACGATGAGGAATTGAACAAGCTTCTGGGACATGTTACCATTGCCCAGGGTGGTGTTCTTCCCAACATTCACCAGAGTAAGCCATTTCTCAACTCCTTCCCCTCCCCCTCTCTCCACAACCTATCTAACGTAATGCAGACCTGCTTCCCAAGAAGACCCCCAAGGCTGGAAAGGGTAGCCAAGAGCTGTGAACTGTTTTTCTCTTTTATTTGCGTGGGGTTTGTCATTCGGCGTGGTTTGGTTCTCTTACTGATATGATAACGGGGTTCTGGACTGGGCACGTTTATGGCTCTTTTTAATTTCTTTGCGTTTTGTTTTTATTGTTGTAAATTATGTCCACGGACATGGAATGATACCGACAACTTCAAATGACCTAAACTTATGACCTCCCTTGTCTAGTATGTTCTGAATTTTTTTGGTCATAGAGTTCACTCGAACTGTGGCCTATTGCGTGCTTGAAAGTTGAAATGCCCATAGCAGGGTCCATTGTTCGCCGGCCTCAACTTTGCTCCCACGCGAGGCTTGTTGCAAGACAGAATGGAATACGGGAAGTTGAACTAATACCAAGGAGTAAACATGTTGATTGTTATTTGTACATGCACGGTTCAAACTCCTGGGTCTCTGCAAAAGGTTTGGCTGCTATAAATTTCAATGCGCGTCGGTGTCTGGGGCATCTAATGGGCAAATTAGTATTGCAATAAACACCCGTCCTTTGGGCGAGAGAAACAAGATACTCACAAGGTAATTGGCGAACCGGGAGGTTTCTCTCGTATTTGCTTCCTGTTAGGCGTGTAAATATATAGGCGCATAAGTATTATGGGCACCTCGAGTCACATACCACCAGGAGCTGTTGGGGCCCGGTAGGGATCGGGATGTTTCCAGGTTTCTAGTAGCCTTTCCGTCTCTCGCAATAGAATCTAGCAACGTTGGTGAACGAATGGCTTGCCAAGTCGAACGGCGGCACATACCTTTTGTTGCCGCGGGTCACGAACGTCCTTATTCGCATCGAAGAGGGAGCGAATGTAGACTGCCTGCCCTTTCCACACATGCCTGTGGACAGCCCAGTCCAGGGCGAGCTTCAAGGAACGCCGGTAGAGGGATCTGCTCAGTCGCATGGTCAGCATACGGCTCGCTTCGGGGGTTGCGGCGCACTTACGTGACGGCGTTGACGGGCATTATATTATTATGCAGGAATTGAACGAGTCGAGCAAATCGAAGATGGTTGTGGACGGAGTACTAGCAGAGCATCACCTTGGCTTTGCGGTTTGAGATCATCAGGGCGAATAGGGTTGTGCTAAGCTGGTGTCTCTGCCTCTCCGGAACGCCGTAGTAATAATATTCCGTCACCTGCCGGCTTCAGACGTAATACTCTCCTTGAGGGAATTTCCGGTACTTCTCGGCCCGGGCTGGACTAGCTTTGCTATTGCCCATACCTGACCTGCCTTTCGGCCACCCGTCACTGTCCTATCTCTTCACCCGAATTCTTGTTTGTTTTCTTTATTTGTCCCAATCCAAAATTCATCATGGCTTCTCGATTACCACTCCGTCAATTTTCCGAACAGCGCGTGAGGTGTATCGCGCGCGTGCCCCGTGTTCCCCGTCAGATATGCTGCAGCAGGACATTCACGTCGGCGAAGGGTTCTGAAGGAGTCAAAGCTAGTGCTAGGTCAATCCACGGCTTACAGTCAATTCCCACTCTACGGTAAATAAACTACGGGATCTCTAGCTCTCATCACCCACAGAGGACTCATTACCTTGCAGGAACACTTTCTCCAATCTCAATGTTATCTCAATCAGCGGTTCTCAAATTCGCACATTTGGTAATGCTCACCTCCACCACTCTGGGAGCTCCGCTGATTGTCTGTTCAGCGGACACCATTGTCAAGGTTCCTCAAATGGCAGAGTCCATTACTGAGGGAACACTGAAGCAATTCTCAAAACGTATGCCCACTTTCTGTGCGCCCGCGAAAAACCTTTGCTGAACCTTGGGCTAGAGATTGGAGATTATGTCGAACGCGACGAAGAAATTGCAACAATTGAGACGGATAAGGTTTGTTCTAGAGTGGGGATATTGTTAGAACCCCGACAGGTCGCTAACACGTTCTAGATCGATGTGTCGGTCAATGCTCCTGAATCTGGCGTTATAAAGGAGTTTCTGGTAAACGAAGAGGACACGGTTACCGTCGGGCAGGACCTCGTCAAACTTGAGGCAGGCGGCACCCCGGAGAAGAAATCGGAAGATGCGACGGAGAAGTCCAAGGAACCCGCTGCCACCAGCCCAGAGCCCGAACAACCAAAGGCGCCGGAGCCGAAACAATCTTCTACTCCTGAAAAGGCCCCCTCACCCCCAAAGACCCCTTCCTCGGATGCATCTTCGAAACCATCGCCACAGGCCTCGACAAAGCCTCAACCCTCGGAGGAACCAAAATCTGCATTGGGCGGCCGCGAAGAAAGGCGTGTAGGTCGCACACATGTTTCTGGGGTGTTTCACTGATAGGAAGTCGACGCTAATGGCATTCTAATTTAGGTTAAAATGAACCGGATGAGGCTGAGGATTGCCGAGCGTCTGAAGCAATCTCAAAATACGGCTGCTTCGCTTACTACCTTCAACGAGGTTGACATGTCTTCACTGATGGAATTCCGTAAACTTTACAAGGATGATGTGCTCAAGAAGACCGGTGTTAAGCTAGGCTTCATGAGTGCCTTCTCCCGCGCATGCGTCCTGGCCATGAAGGATGTCCCTGCCGTCAACGCGTCAATCGAGGGTCCGAATGGCGGGGATACCATTGTCTATCGCGATTACGTCGACATCAGTGTAGCGGTTGCCACGGAGAAGGGTCTTGTCACCCCAGTGGTCCGCAACACGGAAACTATGGATCTTGTGGGGATTGAAAAGGCCATCGCCGATCTTGGAAAAAAGGTCAGACCCAGACAACTCAACCCGGCTGAGCTCTAGCTAATGGACGGCCAGGCGCGCGACAACAAGCTTACCATTGAGGACATGGCGGGCGGTACTTTCACAATCAGCAACGTTAGTAGACCTTGGTGCGCGCGCATGATTTGTGGAAACTAATTGGATTTGCAGGGGGGTGTGTTCGGGTCCCTTATGGGCACACCAATCATCAATCTGCCTCAAACAGGTATGTTGTCTCCTACCAGCGCCATTCTTAGCGCAATGGCAGCGCTAACAACCTCTCAGCTGTTCTTGGACTACATGCGATTAAGGACAAGCCTGTCGCTGTCAATGGAAAGGTTGAGATTCGCCCGGTATGTTCAATTCAGCTGCTTCATTCGTTCTCTTACCCTAATCATTCTATCAGATGATGTACCTCGCTCTCACCTATGATCATCGACTTCTGGATGGCCGAGAGGCTGTCACTTTCCTCGTCAAGGTAAAGTTTATGTCATTTTTAACTGATGTCTTTTATCCGCTAACGAGAAACCACTAGGTCAAGGAGTATATCGAAGATCCCCGTCGTATGCTTTTGGGTTAGGTTGACTATTCTAGACCGCCCCCGTCTGTTTTGTAAATTATCGAATTTTACATGTTCAATATATATGGCATTGTTTGTTCCCGGACGTAGATCGGCTGGCATTCCATCAATCGCCGCGTTTAGTTTCTTTTTCTACGAGACACGAGCACATACCAGTGTGTTGGCATGGTATGAGTTCGGGCTGCTGAGTTGAACTCTCGTGGATCCAAAGTAACTAGCCATTAATGCATTCCTATTCTTATTTTCAGTTCTTTCGTCTGTGCTCGACTGAGCCCGTTCAATTTTCCCCTCTCAAGCTGGGTGAGCACTGGGGGTTCCAGTGACATCATGATGTTGAGGAGCGCATGAAAAAGCACTGCCGTTGTATCCTTATCGCGCATTATTTGGCCAGACACTTCCAGATACTTCTTAGTCGAGACACCTATCAAGGCCAGAGTCTCACGGATGTATATAGGAATGTCTTGCTCGTTCTCTGGGGCTTCATTCCTTCGTCTTTCTGTCTTTCGGTTTTCTGGTGGGTCGTTGTCTGTGTCATGGCACGCTTGCAACGCCGCATGTGCGCAGATTTGTACCGCAACCTCGACTGCGTGCTGCACCGTTGTTGTTCGATTCTCGGTCTTGCAGGTGTCCACGAGGGCGGTCGCCGTGTTCGCTAGTGTTGTTGGCTCAGGACGAGGCCTATCTCCATTCTGTATGAACAACCTAATGATATCGAATACTTGTGTTTTGATGCGTAGGTCTGGTGTGAGGGTTTCGATTGGTGGGAGTACTAGTTTCAGCACTATTTCTCAGCAGCATCAGCCCTCTGGGTCGCCATTCGCTCTTGGGATGACGAAGTCTGCTTTGAACGTACTTCTTTCCGTGTCTTCTAGCCACATCGCCCAGTCTTGTACCTGGCCGCTTGTTGCCTCGTGTATGGCTATGCACAGCATGTAATCAAGCATCAGGATGTTGACTTCGACTATAGTATCATCGCACGCCTTTTCGTGGTTGTTTTCGTGGTCCATTCCTGCCTTTCCTCCGCTGGGGGGGTCTTGGTGGACGTGGGCAGGGTTCCGCAAATGGAGGTGAAAGTGTAGGTGGTAGTTGTTGTGAGTTCAGCACTTCTGCATATGCGTTTTTTTCCCACGTTGTAGAGATCTTTATGGGGTTGTCCTCGCTTGCTTTTTTGGACTGTCGATGTGGGGTATGCTAGCAGATGTTGGTGTCTCTCTGTGTATTAATGGTGTGTTATCGGCGGTTTTGGGTATCTCGTGGTAGGTAGTCATTTCTGGTTGTGATGCAGTATTATGCACCACCGTATACATGAATATGACTGTTGCTACCATATATTTCAAAAATCATGGGCGGGGGTTATGCAGGACTTCCGAATTTGGGAAGCGGCCCGCCCGCAATGCATTAGTACTACCAAAGTACCACTAATATATATATCTTAGCATTCAATGCACACACCATTTCGATTGCGACCCCACCGCTATAGATACGTTGTAGTATGAGACTATGGGCAAAGCCACGAGTTTATATACGCTGGTCAAATATGACCAACTACAGTAAGCTCACTAAATACCTACAGCAGGTCGCACATGGCACCAGCAATCGTACATACTGCCCCGCAACACCCCTCAATCAGACACGTGATGGATCAATGCTCCAATGTCGTCATGTGCAAACCACCCCGTACCATAGAATAATAAGCCAGGATGCTACCTATCCTTGAGATACCACCCATTCCTCGCGCGTCTTTTGAAAAACCCCCGTGTCTGCATATTCATGAAATTAAGGACCGCACTTGCAGCATTATCCGCGGAAACCCAGATCAACAGACGGCTCAACGCAATGGCGTGGTACTGCTCTGGGGCAACCAACAATGAACTGATCGAGAACCTCTCCAAAGAGGGATTGATCAAAAATGAGAGGGTGAAAAGGGCTATGATGGCAGTGAGCAAAGATTCTTTCACCCAGCCACCCAATAACCACACACTACACCCAAGTATCTCAGTTACGCACCCAAAATCAATAGCCTGACAACAGCAATAGCCACGTGCAGTACATGCGTATCTAACTGAGGCTTAAGGTTGATCGCGGCAACTACGCTCCGTCTAGACCATACTCAGACTCACCCCAGCCTATTGGCCATGGAGCGACAATTTCCGCCCCTCACATGCACGGCCATGCCTGCGAGTACCTTATTAATCACCTCAAACCCGGCTCGCGTGTCCTGGACATTGGATCCGGCTCTGGATACTTGACCCATGTCATCGCCAGCCTCGTCGTGGACCCATCTAGCAATGGACCAAAGGGACAAGTCATTGGGGTCGACCATATCCAAGAGCTGGTGGATCTCGCAACTACTAACATGAGAAAGTCTGAAGGCGGCAGGAGGTTGCTAGAGTCAGAGAGTGTGAAGTTTATCAAGGCAGATGGTAGACGGGGATGGCCAGAGGGCGCACCATACGATGCCATCCATGTTGGTGCCGCCGCGCAAGAGCTCCACCCACTTCTTGTGGAACAGCTTCGAGCACCCGGAAGGATGTTCATCCCCGTCAAAGCGGAGACCGACCAAGGATCACTGGCAAGTGCGTTTGGTGGCGGCCAGTACATCTGGGTGGTGGACAAGAAGGAAGACGGATCCATCCACAAGGACAAAGTGTTTCAAGTTAGCTATGTGCCTCTCACGGATGAACCTAAATAGTCATGGAATATCGTAACATGCATGCAATTTGAGCCGACTCGATGTTCCCAACCAGACGGGCTAATGTTTACTTAATGGTGACAATGGCACATGAAGCTCAAGTGACCTAAAGTTCTAGGACAACACATAGGCAGGTCAGATAATCCTGCGGTTATGCACTAGATTTCAATAAGCACGGCAATAAGAAGTAAACATTGAGCGAAAAGAGCTTCGGCAATGCAGATTGCAGATAGTACGATGATAGGTTGAATTTGATGGTACCTAGGGCTAGAATGGAAATCCACCGGGAAAATTGAAACCACCACCAGATGAGAATTTGAACTGTGGACCACCACCGCCTCCTTGTTGAAAAAAGAACTGCTGACCACCCCCATGTCCAAACGGACTGCCCTGGAAGGGGTTCTGCCGTTGGGACTCTGGGTCGTTTGGATCGACACCGTTGTCATAACCCCGCCGAAGCTCGGAATCAGAAAGAACCTCGTAAGCCTCGTTGATAGCAGCCATCTTTTTCTCAGCCTCCTCTTTCGTAACGCCCTGCGAGAAGGCCTTATCGGGGTGGTGCTTCTTAATCAGCAGTCGGTATGCGCGCTTGATTTCCTTGTCGTCAGCATCCTTGCTCACACCGAGAACCTTGTAGTAATCCTTCTGCCTTGAACGCTTCTCCAGCATCGTGGCCTTTCTCAATAGCTCCTGAACCTCTCTCGATTGAGGATGGTGATCCTTGGCCGTGCTAAGGATGCGCAAGGCCTCATCATACCTCTCATCATCTAAAGCAGCCTGGCTCTTGAAGAGGAGAGCCGGTAGAGACTGAGGATTCATCTCCAATGCCTCGGAGCAGAAAGGAGTCGCGCGTTTGGGCATATGTACCTGAAGTGAAGAAGGTCAGTGAGACATCTCTGACGCGAATTGATGTAGCGAACATACCTCATTATATGATTCGCAGGTTCGTTCGACCAGCGAGGCGTAGAGCTGACCCTGGGAGTCGGAGAAGATGTGGCCTGCTTCCCTAGCTTGCTCTACATCATCTTTTACATCGTCAATGAGGCCGCGCTCCCCGCTAGTGCCGACCAGGAGGTTTATCGCATTGTTAAATTTGCGCACAGAAACAGCATCCTGTAACTTCTGAAGTCGTTTGATAATCTGTTTCTCCCTTCTGTAGAGTCGGTTGCACGATTTAGAATCCGGATCCGAATGAAGACATTTGCGAATCTGTGCTACGCCACGTTCACTATCCCCGAGGGTATAGAACAGCATAGAAGAGATTTGTAGATGTGGATCTGTTAAGCCGGGAGAAATCTGCAACGAGTGCACCAAATCACTGATGCCTTCTTCTAACTCTCCCTTCTCGAAACGACAATGCGCCCGAGTTCGCCGGAGGTTGAGAGATGCACTTGCTTTTGATATAGCGGTGCTCGCCTCACTTATGCAGGTTTCCCAGTCGCCCTTGCTTTCGGCATCCAATGCTCGAGATGCAGCATCTCGTGCACTCTGAAGTTCTTTGAACTCGGCGGATAACTGTTTCCCAGCCTTCTCAAGGTCGTTGAATGCGCCTGTCCAGTTCGCGACGTTGGATCGTAAACGAGCTCTCTGTAGAAGTGCGCTTTCGAAGTCTGGCTTGAGTAGGAGAACGCGGTCGAAGTCATCTAGGGCTTGCGATCGTCTCCCTAGAGAGAGATATGCGGCGCCGCGCTGAAAGACGGTAAGGTAGTTCTCCGGGTCTCTGGAGATCGCGGCATCGAGGTAGGCGAGTGCCTCACGGGGCGAACCACTGGTGAGATGCGTCTTTGCGGAAGCTATCAAGGAAGATAGAGGGGTATCGGGGGAGATAGGCGATTGTGATCCATAACTGCCGGACACACAGGCGAGGAGAGCCGTTACTACTGTAAACAGAGAAAGCATCGTTGAGTAAAGTGGCGGAAAGTAGAACGAGTGGATTAGGAGGGATGTCGCATGCGGTCCGGTTTATAAAAGGCAATGGATAAAGAAGCAAAGGAGAGACAGTGTGTCGAGTTATACGCTGGCTATGACTCGTGATAGGCCAGAAATCAAGTTACATGTTCGGGACTGAGAGGCCTTTTTCTCACAGGACTTTGGTTTCAAGGTTGAAGACTTGAGAATTGCCCTCCATTGGCAGTATACTTCGCATCTGTCTAGTCTGGCCTTTACCGGTTGTTACGCCCCGTAAATTACCGCACGTGATTAGATCGGGGATGCCTCGGACAATGCCAACCCATACTTCTCATAGCTTAAGCCTGCAGGCCAACTCGAACAAAGACACCATGTTTTCTGCCCCATGGGTTTGTTCCCGATGTATTGCACGGTCTGCTAGACTCGTCCGAAACCAGCGGCCAATCTTCCAGCGGAGAGGCTTGCAAACTGGTAAGCGTTATTATGGGAACAAGTTACACGCCGCAAAAACTGACGTTCTACTTCGTTGATAAGACAGCGATCTCTCACCGGCATTGTTAACACGCGCTCGCTCTATGGCAGCCGAACATGCGGCTCTTTCAGATCAGCTCGCCACGTCCTTCGACCCTAAGATCGCAAAGCGCATGGGCGAACTTGGACAAGTCGCGAAAGCACTGGCAGAATGGAACGACGCGAACAAGGTCCGCCATCGACCCCTCACGAACCAATTGACCTCTGTTGACAGTCTCGCATAGTCCATATCAGAGCTCAAGTCCATTCTCGACGATCCCGAAGCGGAGGCGGATTTAAGGCCGATGGCCGTTGAAGAGTTGGAAAGTACAGAAGCTAGCCTGAAGTCAATATCAGGCAACCTAAAGCGCGCTCTTGTTCGTCGGCATCCCTTCGCGGATCTTCCATGTTTGATTGAAATTCGGCCAGGGGCGGGCGGAGATGAAGCTGGACTTTTTGCTTTCGAGTTGCTGAGGATGTACATTGCGTTCTGCGCACGCCGGGGGAACAAATCATCTGTGATAAAGCGGGAACTCGGAGCTGGTACAGACGACCGCCTGAGTGAAGCAGTCCTAGAAATCGAAATGGACGGAGCATATGACATGCTTAGGACCGAGTCGGGTGTGCATCGAGTCCAAAGGGTTCCGGCAACAGAGTCAAAAGGCCGTACGCATACCAGTGCCGTCAGCGTCATGGTACTCCCCAGTTTCCCCGAGAATGGTGTTAGTGGAGACGGTGCTCTTAACTTCGATGATCCAAACAGCGACTACTACATTGATCCACAGGATGTTCGGTCAGAGAAAATGCGAGCGAGCGGTGCTGGCGGCCAGCATGTGAACAAGACTGAATCGGCGATTCGTCTCACTCATACACCAACTGGAATTGTGGTCTCGATGCAGGACTCAAGGTCCCAGCATGCGAATCGCAAGAAGGCGTGGCAGATTTTGCGGGCGAAATTGGCTGAAGCTCGACAAGAGGCGCGGGAGCAGGAAGTGGTTGAACTACGAAGAGGAGTGTTGGGAGGTGTTGCGCGCATGGGTCGCGGCGATAAGATTCGCACCTATAATTATGGCCAGAGTCGCTGCACAGATCACCGAAGCGGCATCACTGTCCACAATCTGGACGATGTCCTTGAGGGTGGTGATAGCCTGGAATCTGTGATGGACAGTGTGCGGTCCTGGCTTACTGACCGCGAGATTTTGGAACTGGTATCTGTTTCTGAGGTATCAGAGAAGAGCCAGTAATATCAGTTTCTGAAAACTTGCATTCTATATGTTACTAAGGTTATTTGTCTGTTTGCACTCCTCTATTTTGTGATAGCACCACTGCTGGTCCTATTTCATATATACTTCCTCTCCGGGTCTAGAGAGTCCATGAGATCCATAGATTTTTCGTACCTGTTGTGCAGCAAGTTAGCACGTTAACCTCCAATAGAAGCCTGGGGTCGGAACGAACATGGTAAACACAATTCCACCGCTCATAATCAGTCTAGCCAATCTGGGGACGGCTCCAGACCAGAACGTGAGAAGGCCTTCATCCTTGAAAATCCGCGCAGCGCAGACGAAGCTGTTCTTATAGTTCCGACTCGCCTCGAGGGATTGCATTCTAAAATGCGGTTAGAAGGTACCTCCAAAGATGTCTTGTCCTGAACATGGGGACACAAACCTGGTTTTTACTGTGTCAAGAGGTTGGGTAACGTATCTAGTTTGCGCCCTAATTAGCAACTCCAGAGAGTACCGGCAGATCGGGTACTGGTGCAGCATACACAGTAATGACACCCGCAATTCCACCAAGAGCGAATGTGCTGGCTGTGCCCAGTTTCTCACCAGGCGCAACATAGCCTTCTGCCATTTGCTTTAACATCGTGTAACTCGAGAACCGCGTGGCCGAGTTCGCCGCTTGCCTTGCTGTAGTCGGGACAAACCCTTGGAAAAAGCCTGCAATCCCTCGCTCCCGGAATATCACCCCGCTACCGTGAATGAACCCACGCATACGTGGTTTGGCCGATTTGCGGTCATCGATTCTGCAAGTTTTGGCAAAGTCGACTTATTAGTTTCAGAAAGAGGCGCGCGGAAGGATATAATGCCGGGGCAGAACCAACAATTGTGTTTTGATGCTCTCGAATGGAGTGACTGCGAATAATGACTCTGTAACCCCAGCTCCAAACCCAGCGATGACAGTCTTCGGCCCCGTCATCTTTCCATTTTGATCTTGCAGAAGCGATTTGTATGTGTCGAAGGCAACGAATCCTGAGAAAGCGGATAGAGCTATGAGTACAAGCAAAGGCTGACTGAAAATGGCGTCAACACTTACGAATCCCAGCCTTCAGGGAGTTTCCGATTATCAATGTCGTACATCCGGCATACCACTGTTTCCCGAACGGCGGCCATGGGAGCTTCTGTGAGTCCGCTAACCGGCGGTTGAGCTGGGTCCGAGTCTTCGCGACTGACAATCAGTTAGTTTCGCGGAAATGGTAAAAGGACAGAATGCCCAAGCATACACTCAGCTGGGTAAGTTATTGCTGCAAGGTGTTAGCGCTGCATAAGTAACTGTTTATGGAATGCGCAACACTACCAATCTCAATCGCGCCAGCAGTCGAGCCCGCGAGAATGGACCTTAGACTGCTCGGCTAGAAAGCGGTTGCTGGTGGTTAGCCCTGTGTCGGATGAGCGCAGATGTCAAGACAACAAACCTTGCGCTTCTGGTCGCCTGTTGCGGTAGCCATGACTTGTTCGGTATGGCAATTGATGTAGTCAAGACGTAGGAGGTCCCGGAGAGTTGGAAGAAGCTCCGACCAGCCTCGGACTGGGACTCTGTCCTGATAGGTCGACTTCGCGCCGCGATCGGACGAACCTCTTCGAGCTCACACGTGAAGTCGAGTGTATGATAACTTAAAGCACTATATTTACAGATTCTACGATGGTTTCGGAGGAATTGATTGGCATTTGCTAGACGCTGGAACCGATACACAGTACCCAAGCACCTGATCGCATCTAGATCCCCCAAGTTTTTTTGTTATTTTTTTTCTCGTCCCCTTCTCTCGGTGAAAGGGAGTGTGGTGTAGAGTATCGTTTGCTGTGCCTTCATATCCGGAATCCACCACGGTGACTGCAGCTAACTTTCTTTCCCCGCCCTCAAGGTTAATCGCTGGCGAGCCCCAAAGTGGTGCTTGAAGACAGAAATCTGCCTAAAGCCATCGTGAGGGCTGATGGTCGAAGCGTAAATAGCGAAATAAGAGCGGCACAAGAAAATGTTCGAATGAGAGGCAACGGAATAGGCCCCCGAGGACCTGCGCCGAACGCGATGACGCCTTGGCCCAAAGTGCGTAGTAGAAAGGTTAGTGCAGAGAAGAAGAAGCCAAATCACACCTGAAACTCCAGGGAAATGGTGCGATCAGTGGCCGAACCGCAGATTTGGCCTATCCCCGATCAGTCAAAAGACCAGTGTGTCAACAACCGTCCAATCAACATTTGACCAAATGACAAGGCCGAAAACTCCGGATCATGCATGGCGAAACTCCGACCAAATCACAAGAACGGTGTATTTACAAGAGTGGAAGACGAAAAAACGAGTACAGCTTGCTTGCCACGTTGATATGCCGCATGCTCCTGACTTAAATTTGAGGGCGAACAATGATGGCGTGGACATGGAGGCATAGTGTAGAGTATGTATGCAACAGGGGCCCTGGTGATTCAAGAGAGGAACATGAAAGCAAAGTTGCTGCCGTGGTTTGTTGAAAAATTGTAACACAGGTAAATAAAAATGAGGATAGAAACGAGATTGGAGAGTGGTTGAGGACAAATATGGTGAGAGGAAGATAACCCCCCAACCCGAATTTTCGTGAAGAAGATATTTTGAGAGTGGAAAAGGCATGAGAGGCAGGGTCTCGGACCCAATAGCCACATACTAAGATGCCTGTGGCGTGGATTGCGACTTTCCGCCGGGATGACTCTGGGAAAGGTTGAACCTGCCGGTAGACTGGTCGTTTGGTATGTGGCGGCGTTGTCCTTGTCCGCGGCCTCCACGGTATGAGCCTCGCCCTCTTCCGGAGTGATACTGTCCGCCATTCAGATGATGGCCATGACGGCGATCGCTGGTGTTTGTGTGCGAAGCTGCAGAAGGTTGATGATGCTGCTGCTGGGGATTCGAGATTGGCCGTGGGATGGTGTCCGGTGAGTCGTACACGTAGAGCTTCTTGTCAATGTTCTGCGGAATCGGCTGTATTTCCGTACCCAACTCCTGTTCGATTTTATAGAGATTGAAGCGATCATCCCAGTTGATGAGGTTGATTGCGAGACCTAGGTGTCCAAATCGACCCGAACGGCCGATACGGTGAAGGTAAGTTTCGGCGTTCTTGGGGAAATCAAAGTTTATGACCACGTTGACTGCTTGGATATCGATACCTCTAGTCAACAAATCTGAGCATACGAGGTTGCGGCAAACGCCGTTTCGGAAATCATGGAAAACGCGATTGCGATGTTGTTGGAGCATGCGAGCATGCGAATAGAAGCACGAATAGCCTAATTCCGTGATCTTCTTCGCCAATAGCTCGACCCGGTTGGTTGAATTGCAGAAGATGATTGACTGGTTGATCTGTAGTTTGGAGAAGAGTGTGTTGAGACAGTGGACTTTCTGTTTTTCCTCAACAAAGGCATAGTATTGTGTGATACCGCGAAGTGTAAGCTCGTCCATAAGATTGATCTCGTAAGGATTGCGCATGTGCTTATCCTGTATCCGGTGTTAGGTTGGGGGCAACGAGCTGCATTGGTAATATTCTGACACACCTTGAAGGATTTCACAATCATTGGAAATGTAGCGCTGAAGAGCATGACCTGCCGGTCTTTGGGGTGGAATGAAAGGAGTTGCTCAATGACAGGTGTGAATTCGGGCGACAACAACTTGTCCGCTTCGTCCATTACGAATGTAGGACATTCGGATAAGTCCGCGACACCCTTACTAGCAAGATCCAGCACTCTTCCAGGAGTTCCTACAAGGATATGGACGGCATCGTTCAATCTGATGATGTCATCCATCAGACCGGTACCTCCAGTAGTGACCATAACGTTTATTCCTAGATGTTTTCCAAGCGTTTTGCAAACGTGGGATGTTTGGAGAGCGAGTTCTCGTGTCGGGACAAGGATTAGTGCTTGCGTCTTCGTGCTTTTGGGATTGATGCGTTCGAGTGTAGGAATGACAAAAGCGGCGGTTTTTCCAGTGCCGTTCTTTGCCCTGGCGAGGATATCTCTACCCGTGAGAGCTACTGGAATTGTTTCTTCTTGAATGGGAGAGGGCTTTTCGAAACCGGCCTCGAAGATGCCCATCATGAGTTCGCGTTTGATATAGAAGTCTTCGAACTCTAGACCCTTGGTGGCGGTCACGTCCTAAAGCCGTGTTAGACAGACAACTAATTAAGAAGCATCATCTGCTGTCACCAACCTCTGTTTGCGGTCGGGCATCTTTGGCAGGAAGTTTTAGTTGATCCTTCCATTTGTCTGTGTTATCTCCCAAGCTTGTGTTATTCAACTGTGTCGCGAGCGCATCGGCCATTGTGTCTTGGAAGGTTGTAGAGTGGGGTGAGGTGAGTGGTTTTGTGGCGTTCGAAGGGTATTTCGGTCCCTGTCGTAGGTAGTGTTTGAGGTCTTGCGAGCAAGTTGTGCTTGTGCTTGAATGCGGCGTATGTGGTATCGGTGACCAGAGGGGTCCTGATGGTAGGGCGAGGGGAGTACTTGTAGCGTTCGAGGTAGTTTGACAGTAGTTAAGGTACTGAGTAGCAGCAGATAGGTGAGGTCGGCGGAGGCGGTAAAAAATGGAGATGCGATTGTGTTCTGTTGGCGAGTGGCCTTCGCCGCTGTGCGGTGAAAGCTATCACCCCGCCTTCTCAAAGACTCCTTGCCAGCTCTCTAACCTGTGAGATCCTGTTTCTGCACTTTTTTCCTTTTTGTACTTAGAGATTGGTCGGCTAAATAAAACCCAGTCTTTTATACCTGTGCATGCTTCCCCACCTTCCAACATAAACATTCTAGACCTAGATCTGCGCCATCTAACGATCAGAAGCCTCAAGGTGGGTGTGCCAGTTGCAGCACTGCGTGAGGAACGATCGAAGTTGGTTCGAAAGGAGGCATTTGAGTAGCCGCTTGAGACGCTACTCGACGAAGATAAGACGCGTTTGAATGGGTGCTCAAGCAGCAGGCTCTTGGATGGCACTTGAGAGGCATCCTAAATGCATCTTAAAGACATCGTATAGACACTAAAGCAGGTACTCTAGGGGACCTAGGGCCTTTAATATGGGTATAGGGGCATTACAGCGATATCATGGACTGTGATAGTCTCCAGGGCGTTTCTCATGAATTGGGAGGATAACAGAGAAAAGTAACCGGGTCAGTATGGGTATTGAACAAGAAGAGTAAAGTCTGTGAAGCAAAAGTAGGCCTTTTAGCGGAATGACAGCCTTGCCTGGCCTCGTTCTGGTTCAGCTAATCTAGGAACAGTTAGATTTTTGTTCGGTATGAGGCCCATATATAACTTACTCCTTGACTCTTACATCGGGCGCAAGAGTAATCTCAGCCCTCGAACCTGGTGTGATGAGGATAAATTGTCGTCCGATCGACCGTCTGGCGGCATGCATCTATGGATGGCGGCTTAGTATAGGTACTTCTTTGATCGGAAGCGAAAGGGGCGATCACATACAAGCATGTCAATTGCCATCTTTCTATTGATATGGTCCATGTATACGTCGCTTGGCACCAATGTTAGAAACCGACTCGACAAAGTTTTGACAGGCAGATACCCACAATTCATCTAGACAACGGATGGGCGATCCCATGGCCTCCCAGAGAGCCAGTAAAAGACAAACTTGAGAAAAAGATTTCTCGCCGCCGGACAGTGTTTTGGCGCCACGTCCTTCGCTGCTGTCCTTCGTTATGTCGGGTTCGACCTGTGGAGTAAGCATGTGCTGCTGCGATAAGGAATGGTGCCATGGGCACAAACCTGTAGGTCTAGAAGTTTATTGTCATGGTCTGCCAAAAGTCGCCCGCGGAAGCTTCGCTCGCTTAGAAGATATGTGAATTGGGCTTTGGCACGGGAAGAGATATGTGACCTGAAAACTCTCCAGCGGTCCTTGCGATGCTTTAGGGTGTCCTTGAGGGCCTGAATAGTGGTTTGTTAGCAACATGTCTAGCCACCGAGCAAGGGAGCGCGGTAGTACCTGAGCAAGGGACTGAAATTCGTGAACTTGGTCTAACGCCTGCTGGTAGTCTTTATCTGCCTTCGCTACTTCGGCAGCGATTTCATTCCTTGTGCCTCCTAGCCTAGATGGTTATTCGTTAGCCGGTGTATAAACAGGGAAATATAGCCGACGCACTCTCTGCTGTATCGATCCTGATCTTTCCGTAGCCTGTCATATTTTTTGTCCAGGCTAGCTTTAGTCTCACCTTGAGCGATTTCAACTCGCGGTGAGACCATATTGGCTTTCTCGGAGAACTCAAGTATCCGAGCCACAATCTCCTCTTTTTTCCGCCCAAGTTTTTCTGTGGCGTGTTTGATATCATGGATGTGTTGAACTGCGGTATTCTTTTCGCTAATTTTCTTGCGTCGTTTGTCAGTGATAAGATGCTGCTCACTTTCAGCAACCTTGAGCTCTTCCTTTAACCGAGCCATTTCGGCATCTTTCGCCGCGAGCTCCTGTCTGATCGCTTTCAAGTTTTGCATCATTTCACCCATGGCGGTAGCGCTATCAGTGAGTTGACCTTCGTTGAGTTCCTTGTCCTCTTCAGCCTCGCGGAGAGTGGTTTGGAGTACTTCGAGTTCTCCATCTTCCCTGCTCTCTTTCTGGAGAGCTTCTTCAAGTTCTTCGACGCGGTCATCTTTTCTTTGACATTCGACACGAAGTTCGTTCCACTTCCTCTCAAAACGCTCGCGGGCCTGCCTGCAGCGCAACAAATGAGACTGAGCGGTGCGAGCCTCTTCTTGTCGACTGTTTAACTGACGCTTGAGATTGTCAACTGCATCGCGTTGGACCCTAGAGATACGGATGCTGGTGAGGATAGTTTTGTGGTAGGCAAAAAGCGAGACACTTACTTGATCTGGGAGCCCCGGTCAGATTTCATCCGCGGGCTACCGTTATACACGGAAACGGGTGCCTGGCTTGGTTCGCCATTACGACTGTAGGACAAGTGTATGCCGCGGCGCCTATCGGTCTTATTGATACAGTAGCAGCGCTTGACGTTCCTCGGCCTATCACCATCGAATAGTATAGAGGATGCCTCTTCTAAACTCTCAATAAGAAGATTTTGCTCAATGCCATGGTTGATGACCAATTGCCGTCGTACTAGGTCATTCTCGATCTGGGAAATCGAGGTTAGCCACATAATTGCCTCTTCAAAGGGAACGCATCTCACTTGAAGAACCCGCAGAACAGTATCAAAACGGCCATCTGGCTCGTGCTGCGACGTGTCTAGACGGCCATTACTGCCAATGAAGATCGGAACCGAGCTAATGGCATAGTTAGCAACCAGAAGATGCTAATAAACTGATGAAGTCGCATGTTACCAGTTGACTCGGTGCATGATTTTGGATAGAATACTTTGATCCCTTTTTGAGGTAACGATGAAACTACTCAACGTCGCCCCAAACGAGCTTTCCAGAACAGACGACCATTCTGGCTTGAGCAAGGTCACAAAGTTACCAATAGGCCCGATAGGTCTTTCGGCAAAAGACTGCTCTTGTTGAATTGCCCTAAGAAGAGCCGGCATTCCATCAGGGAACCCAGAAGGTCTGTTGCCCCCTTCTCGGCTGAGATTACGTAGCAGTAACTCGGCTTCCCGATGATCACGCCTGGCCTGTTCAACAGGCGAGTTTGCCGAGTTTTCTTGGGCTTCCGCAATTTTAACATCCTCAGAAATACGCTCCTCTTGTCGTGCATGCTCATTGTATTGTTCACGTGTGTTCGCAGCATCCCGCCTCGCCTGCTCAAGTTCATCCTGCCTCCGGGAGTAACCGCCACCATTGAGATCTGCTAGACGTTGGGTTTCCTGATGGATTTTTTGCTGTAGTTCGTCGACCCTCTCTTCGGCCCCTCTTAGATGCTCCCTTATACGGCGTTGCTGAGCCTAAATTGATTGGTTAGAGAGACATAGACAGAGGTAGGGCTCGTTATACTTGAAGGTCATGTCTTTCAGCCATGCTCTCGTCCAGCCTGGACTTAACCTGTTCGGTCTCATTGTGGGCATCCTCAACTTTGCTTGTTGCTACTATGACGTACTCCGCTGCTGTTTCAGATTCGGCCTCCGCTGCGCGAATCGCGGCATCGTATCCCTCGAGTTGAGATTCAGCCTCCTTTATCCTATCATGTACGCTAGCAATTTCCGCTTCCAAATCGTCCCTTTCCTGTAGAAATTAGCCTTTAATTCAAGTAATGATGGATTCCCCACCTTCTCTTGTTCTTCAACCTGCATCCAAGCCAGCTGGTTCCGAACCTTTTCGATCCGGGTCCTGAGGGACTCGTGTTGGTCTGATATCTCAAGTTTTCTGTGTGCATCAGCTTTGCGATTTTTCAGAACAGAAATGTCCTGCTCTTTATTGCGTAATTTCTCCATAATTTGATCGAGTGATTCTTCCATCAATCGATAATCTTGATCAAGCTGCTCCAATTGAACACCTTTCACGAAGAACTTGTACTTATCGGCGGGGCTGGAGGAGCTAAGAAACTGACGGGCCATATCTTGTGATAGAACGTTCATAGGGTTCTCGAACTGCAGAGTAAAGTGATCAATGATGGAATCAAGCTCGGCTCTCTTGTTGGACACAATACGTCCGCTCTCCGACTTGACCTTAAAGCTGCTGGCACCGGTTTTAGTGAAATGTCGCTCCACGATGATGGATTTTCCGTAGTCATCTGGTAAGTAAGCACCATCGCCCTGATTTTTGATTCGAACAACAATCGTAGCGGCACTAAAGACGACAGTCAGAAGGCCCTTGATGAGGAGTTCTCCTACTTACTCTTTGCCCTCCTTTATGAAGCTTTTGAGGCTTTGACCCCGATTGGTAGCCGAGGCTTTGCCGCCGAGACAGAGGGTTATAGCTGTAAGAACCGCGCTTTTGCCGCTACCGTTTTTGCCCACGATGAAATTAATCAACGGACCGAGCTCAACTTGGAAGTGATCATGGCACATGAAGTTGTAGCACTCAACCCGCTCAAGAATCCCGTGTTCGGAAGGCACATTGGGCTCGTCAATGTAAAATGCATATTTCTCCTGTATCATTTGGGTTGCCAGTAGTTCCAGCTCCTCTTCATCCTGCTCGAGAGCGGCGGTAACTGATCTAAAACCTCGATTTCCCTCATTTTCGCTCGCTTCATCGCTTTCTTCGGAATATGGCGACCTGGATACGCGGGGACGTTTTCTCTGCTTTTAGTGTTAGCCGGGCTGTTTACGATGAGACGCGAGACACACACCGATTGATGGGTTAGAGAAGAGCGCTCCGAACCCTCATTTTCGCATTCCGACTCCGAGGTTTCTTGAGACACTTGCGAGCGCTTTCGATTCGACATGATGACGGAAGAGATTTGATACCAAACGGCTCAATCAAAGTAATGGCATGCTATCCGGGGCAGGTACGATGGGTTTTAAGGAAACAGAAATGCGGAGGGGCTATTGACCGGATTTTTATTATATCTCAGGCCTTGGCAAAGCTCATATGGGCTTTGTCTGTCGTCTCCAGGCTTTGTTCGACAGTGATCGACACAGGTCGCGTCGGCGCGTCTCCGTTGCGCCTGACCACGTGAGCTCCACCTTTTTCTACGTTGAGTCTAATAGGCTTGAGTTTTAGTTCCCATGCTCTTTCAAGTAATTCTGGCAACAGTCGGGAAAAAACTTGAAGCGCATCCATGGACAGAAGTTATTCAGTAATTGTATTTCAGCGGCTTGGAGTCTTCTTCTGCTAGTATCTGTATCTAAGACATTTATCGCCCTTCGAAAAGGGAAGTTACCTATGTGACTGTAGTAGGCTCTTCTGCGACGTAATGCAGGTAAGCACCAAGCAACTTGGTGCCTTCGATGTAGTTTCTCTTGTCTAACTTTTCGTTGACAGAATGGGCAGCATCGGTTGAGCTGCCCATCGGCAGAAGTAGGACATTCTTACCAGTTGCCTCCTCAAAGGTCAATGTGATTGGGATACTAATTTTAGTTAGCAACGATGTAAGGTAGAGTTGGCATGAGTAGACTTACCTGCCGCCCTCACGAGTCATGTCAGGTTCCACACCAAAGACTTGATTCACAGCCTTGCTTGCAGCCGAGAAGTTCCAATGCTTGGGGCTAGCAACCCACCATTTGCCATCATGCTGAAGCCATACATTCAAGGTGTTCTTGCTGTTCAGCTTGGCAAATTCTGACTTAACATGGTCGAAAACAAGCTTGTTCACATCCGCGCTCTCCATGTTGGGGACGGTACGAATGGAGAATTTGCCGATAACCTTCGCTGGAATCACGGTTTTCGCCCCAGGAGCGGAGTATGCTCCCTCGATGCCGTGGATTGACAAAGATGGGAACCTCCAACGCGCCATAAGGGTCCTTTCCTTGGTCGGATGGATGCCGGTCTGGCTGCCTAATGACTCGTACAGGTTCTCCATGGTGTAGCTGATGTTGGTGTACAGCGATTTCTCGTCCACCGAGACGGGCTCAACAAGATCCATAATTCCAGGAATCAAGATGTTGCCCTGGGGGTCCACAAGTTTGGACAGGACGTTGACAAGATCTGTCATCGGTTCATGCGCGGAACCACCGAAAACACCGCTGTGGAGATCCTGAGCAGGACCAGAGACGCTGACGGAGTAATAGTTGCATCCCCTAAGCCCATAGGTGAGGCAAGGCTTCTCGGTTCCGAGCCAATAGTTGTCCGAAATGCACACAGCATCTGCATCTTTGAAGAAGCCCTTGGCTTCGGAATGGATGAATTCCTCCAAACCCTCTGAGCCGTACTCTTCCATACCCTCAAAGCAGCAGAGAAGATTGACCGGGAAGTCGATTCCAGCTTTTTTATGCGCTTCAATCACGTTCAGCCAGCCCAAAACCGGACCTTTGTCGTCGGTACTTCCGCGTCCAAACATTCTACCCTGGTCGTCAACAGTAAGTTCGAACGGCTCTGTCGCCCAGCCATCTTCCTTCAAGGCTGGTTGCACATCGTAATGACCATAAACTAGGATTGTTCGCTTGTTCTTGTCATTGCCATAGCGCGCAATCACGACCGGGGGAAGGTCAAGATGCTCTTTTCCGGGTTGTTTCCCCAAAGGTCTTTTGTGTACTTCGGCGCCTAGTGCTTCAAGTTCCGAGGCAAGGAAGTCCGCCATCTAGAAAGGTAGATGTCAGCCTAGGCAGCGCCTTTGAGAAATACCAGTAGCGTTTCGCACCTTGAACACATCCTTCCTGTTCTCATCCTGGGCAGAGATAGAGGGAATCGCAACGGCATCGCGCAAGCCTTTCGAAGCTAATCAACACGGGAGAGGCAGACATAGGCTCTAGTAACTTACGGTTGATGAACGCGCCAGACAAATCATCAACTCTATAGAAGGTCAGAGTTCTAGCACTTTTTCTACTTTTGGGAAAGAAACGCACTGCTTGAAAAATGGCTCGAGTTGTGGCGCCATTTTGTGGTCGCTGATATGTCCGTAGTATGAACGGCGAGGCGATAGCGGAAATGTCGGCAGGTTCAAACAAGTGCCGGCAAAGTTGAATTGCTGGTGACCCCTGGCAAAGACTGAAGATGATGGTAGGTATGAATTGCGTCCTATGAGGGTTGTGATGCGGTGGAGGGGGATGAGGGGCATTCTGACTGCCGTGATTTCATGCAACCTGGGTGGGTTTACCTAACGGTAACCTCCGAAAGAGTTGTCAACCGCCGTTGCTAAGCGCGCTGGAGCTCGGTTGCAAGGGAGGACCCTCAAGGTAGGATAGTCGCCCAATAACACAATGACGATAATTCGCTGATGAGAAACACCGTAATGCTTTGAAGAATTCAACAGTCGGCGAGATTGGTTGAATACATGCTGAATTTAAGAATACATAGCCTTTTAAATGGCCTGGCTAGTTTACATGAAAGCGCCACTACAAGCAAATATAGAGAACGCTGGCAAGAACTCAAATGACAGATGTGAGGAGTGAAATATAGGGTGCCCGCCACGCTTATTCGTCTCGACCCCAGCTCTCTTTCCGCAGCTGGCGGTCCTCTCTAGCCATCCGACGCGCTGTACCCCATCTTGATTGCACTGCCGCTAAGACTTGCCTCTGGATTTCCTTCTTTTGAGGGCTTGCTTCGCATGCCTGAGCAATGAAAATCGGAGAGCAATTGAAGCGTTTCGCTAGCTTCCAGCGACTCCACTGGATTGGATCGCTTGAGCGGAGTTTGCGGATCTCTTCTACGTCTTCTCGGGTTAAATGGTACTTTCTCTCCGGTGCCGACTTGAAGACGGAAGGAAGCGCTTCTGGACTTTGTGATTTAAGAGATGCATCGTTGCGGAGAGTTCTGCGCACATCGTTGGGTGGGAGAAACTTCAATGGCGTATGATAAGCGACCGGAGCGCTCGATGGAGGGTTATAAATGATATGAGCTTGGCTATTGTCCGATGATGAACCGAATGAAGCATCTGGCTTGATACGTAGTCGTTGTTTTGTACGTCTGTAGGTGGATTGAGCACGTCGCAGCTCCAGAGTCGCAGGCTCACAGGACGGCAAGAGGAATGGCAGACCCAGGATTGGTCGTTTCGAAACAGTAACAAAAGCCGCCATCTCGATCTTTCTGCTGGGCGCGCGGCCGAAATGCAGTGAAGGAGAGGAAAAGTTTGCGAATTGGATCAACCGTAGGAAATCACCTGAGGCTTTTCCAGTCAACACCTCGGACGGGCGCGAAGAAATAGTAGGGCCAATAAAAATATAGAAGAGATGGAGCAACACTTACGATTGACTCTTGTGGTCGTATGCTCCTGATATGGGGCGTGCGGATTCCTGTCCTGGAAAGGCGTTTGATCCAGGCGGAGAGGTCCCTGAACTTTTTGCTCAGGTCTGTTGAGCGAGGAAGGAAATCGAACTGATGGGATAATTAGTAAGCCTCGCATAAGTGGGTAAGTCATATGAGCACAAATAATACTAGTGCCCGAGTCTCTTGGCACTTCGTCATGTGTCCAGGAGTCCACTCGAGCTTCTCACTCAACGCATCCCACCGCATCATGATTGTCAGACATGATCTGATCCTTTCCGCTTTGTCGCAAAAGATGCGCCGCTTCCTATCTACCTAATACATGTGCTTAGTTAGTTTCACTACTTTGACTCGACTCTCTTTTCGCATCCGCGCTGTGTACCCTGTACCCAACTCTATCCTCTTGGGGGCATCTACGTCTGATACCTAGCGTTAACTTGGTGGCTCAAGAAATCAGAGACTTTAGCCTTCAAATGTGAGCCTCGTGCTTTCTCTTTCACGAGCTACCTGCAAAATGCAGATGTACACCGTGGACAGTTCATGACTCGATACTAGGCCAATCTTCCGAGTTATTATCTGCGACCTAACTCATCGTTGAAAAGCTTCTGAAACCCAAACTGGGCGGACCGGACAGTTACTGTTGAAAATTATTGGCACTTCGGTCAAGTTAGACAGTTGGCTGCCGAAGCGCCCACGCCGAATCCGTTATCAAACTAGGGCAGGCTGGATTTGATAATCCAAGCGTCCAGAGTATCATGGATTCCAAGAGCCATACAACACCCTCTGGGGAATTTTTGGATAAGCACGCATCTACGCAAGGCACCTTGAGCGACGAGACACATCCCGACGGGCACAACGACAATTTGCAGCCGATTCGGGATCTACGAAGTTGCAATTGCGTGAAAGGAAATGATAATGCTCAGAAAGAAGACATTCCCCGACCGGTAGACGCAACGGATCCCCCGGGCTCGACTGTACACGCTAGTATTGTTCGACCAAAGCCATTGTCACTTTCCCCTGATATTATGCTGCAACGAGGACGGCCGGCTCAAAGAACCCCATCGTCGCCGGAATATTCAGCCCAACGATCCCCCCTACAAGCCCATTCGCCTGCATCCCTGATATTCGAGCGTAATGTGCAAGAAGATATTCTGCTACCTCAGACGTCGCCCTCAATTCCTTCGCATATTCGGACAGAGAATTATATACCCCCGGTTCTGGAAGCCTCCTCTGTTGCGATCACTGACGATGCGCTTGACCCAGATTCGGTGGAAATTGTCACTCATAATATACATCAACCCGCCATGGGCTGTGCAGCTTCTACAGAGCAGCCGCCGCAGTCACCTTGTTCTGACGGCGCGAACACTGGAAACACCGAAGAACTTCCGCCAACAATCCAGAATCCGGATCCAAATGACGTCCGGCGGTTGAGTTTCATCTCGTTCGCTGATGTTGTAAATGCTGAAAATGCCGAGACAAATGACAATCTGTCAAGCAACGGCAGCTTCCAGAAGCGCACGACTAGTCCCAACCCAACAAGCGCAGGGTATCGCAATGTGTCGCCATCGCCGCTGCATTCCCCGGTATCCTCCCACGGCTTCGGTACATCCCCGCCAACGAGTATATCAACGTCATTCAAGGGCTTGGAACTTTCCCCAAACCGCGGGGCTCGTGGCGCTGACAGTCCATTGCTCGCTGTTCAGAGACCAGTCTCCCCGAGCGTCAATGGCGAGCTCAACATAGAGACGATGAGACAAGCTCTAAGGCGAACAGGCAGTGGGGATTTCAGCGCAACTCGCAACCCAGTTTCAAACACACTGGCCAATGAAGATTGAGCCATTCAGTTATTCCATACTACCGTTCTTGACCTCTAATGCCACTCAGGCAGCCTCTCATGAAGCACTTCTCTGTTCATATGATTGCCTTGTATCTGTACCATCGTATCTACATACTACCTACGTTTCGTCTTTTCGCGCGCTTGTTCTGGTTTTTTTTTTTGTGCAGAGGACTACTCGGCCTCGTTCGATTATGCACTTGAACATCTAAGCAGCTTTCTATCCCATTCGTTTGGCACTAGCTGGTAGGGAGCAAGTATTTGTTTAAAGTCGTTAAAAGATTACTGATGCAGTTCGGGGAACGGACTTTGAACTGTTGAAAAAGTTCGATCCATTCAAGTATTCAGTATCATCTCCTATGCTTTATGAGCTTTTGCAACTGCGTCTAGTGCTTGTTGCACCAGACCGCGAAGAACTGGACTATCCTCCAACCCAACACTTATCCGTACCAAGTTGAACTCGACCCCAAACGAGTTTGCCTGGAAGGAAGTTAGCGGGATCGGGGAATATACAAACGTTGAGGAGTTTGGAATAGAGTTTGATACGTACCCACTCGAGTTCACCATAATGAGCGAGCAGCGTATATGGACAACTGGTACAGCCAGTCAGTCAGTTCAGAGACTTTGTTGGCTCACGGCCAAGATTCTCGAGGTAAACTTACCCCAATGTGAAATTAGTCCCGAGACTAGGACCTTTGAGAACATCGAGATTATCGAAGAAGGCGACTGCCTCTGCTGTGGAGTGGAAAGTGACTGAGAATAACCCACCATAGCCACCGTTTGGGGTGCGGAACGCCTCATACAAAGGCAACGAGGGGCTATACTTCGGGTAGTATACGTTTTTGACTAAATATTGGTTAGCATGACGCTTAGCAAGATTAAGTGTAGGGTACTGACCAAGGGGAGATTCTTTGAGCATTGCGGTTATCTCTTCGGTGGTATGATTGATCTGTCCAATGCGCGAAATGAAATTACGGCTGTTCCTTTCAAGGAAGACTGCATCTTCTACCCAGACATTGTCTTCATACTCTCGAGTAAAAGTGTCCTTCAGTAGCTGATAGTACAGCCCATGTGGGTTCAGTACAGCGCTTCCTCCCATGACATTACTGTCTCCGCTGAAGATTTTCGTCAGACTACTGACCACAATATCCGCATGGGAGAGTACGTTGATATTGAGGAAGTTCCCAACTGTTTCGTCCACAACCACGGCAAAGTCGTATTTGTCGGCCAGAGAACGTATTCGCTTGAGATCGGGTGCTTTGAGCAGGGGATTACCAGGGAACTCCGTGAAGAGAGCCAAAAACCTCTCCCCGTCGACTAAACGCGACTCTAGGTCGTCTAAGTCCTCAGAGCTCCCGCGCCCATAGAAGAGACAGCCTGGACCCCATTTCTCAAGGATCTTTAATGTATCGATATAAGGGAATCCGAAACAAATGCTTTTCAGGTCGCCTCTGGCTTTGAGCAGGATTCGATGAGAATTGAAGATCGAGCTCATGCCGGTTGGGAAAAGCGAGACATCAGATTCGTCAAGCCCCGCTATTCTTCCTTGCTCTGATGTCTTCTCTAGAGCCTCACTAAGCTCGACGTCTTCGGTCAAGACACCTGCTATCCGCCTGCGAACAGCAATCTTTGCTTGACTGGCTAGCGAGGTACTCAAGTTGCGCCCGAAGCGTTCTTCGATAAATTGGACGGATTCACGGCCGTCCTGGGGCTGGGTGGTTGACGTTCCTTTTCCAATCCCGTTTGTGGAGCCTCGCCCTTGGTATCTACGAGGTCCTTTGCAAAACTTCTGCGAAGTTGCATCTGCTGCTGCAGACTTCTTTTCCACGACGAGGCCGTCCCTCAGGGCAGAGAGGCAGAATTCGCCCCGTCGGCTAGATATACCGTCGCCGGAATGCTGCCACACCTGCTTGGCTACTGATGCGTGCTCTTTGGGGTATATCACACCAGAAAGGACTGAAGTAACGGTCGGTAACTCGGTTTCCAGCTGCTGGGTAGGAACGAAATCCAGGACGCGGACCTTGTGGAAATCCTCGGACGGTATCTTCGACAAAAGGAAGGCCAGACACATCCGCGCGGTATTGGGAGAGGGAAAAAGAGTCGCGGTATCAACCTCTGGGTTTCCGTATCGAGAGATTACTTCTTTGGCAAGCTCTTGAATGATGGGATGTACGAAGAATCGAGGATAACCGCATACCATCTTATTTACAAGCCACAGTTCTCCTTCTTCATATGCCACATTGTCTTTCCATGTCGGGAGAGAAACACTGACTGCCTATAAAGATTGTAAGCAAATTGGACTGGCGGTTAGTTCCACCGTCGTTGAATCCGGCACCACAGTGACTGTATATAGAAGGGGTTCGCGGGGTACGCGGGGTTAAGACATACATGGTCAGTGTTGGGAGGGACTGAGCCGCCGGTTTCTTGAATCATGACGGCAAGATTGAAGATGAAAAAATTTACTAAAGAAAGTCAAGAATAGTCAATTGAGAGTCTAAACGAGAAGTAGGATTATTCGAAATTGGGATCAAGTTGTGACAGGGAATAATTAGAGAAAGCGGACAGCGATCTCGGCGATGAGCTGTGTTCCGGCCAATCATAGCCATCGAGATTCTGCAAGATGGATACTTGGGATTAGCTAGTAACTCTGGTGCGGCAGCTTCGGGCTGGACGTCAATGTGTCATATTTAAGCAGAGAGATACCTATAATTATCTCATCTAAGCAATTCTCGTACCCCGTACTCGTTCGTCCTCCATCGTTGGCGCTCTGCTCCGATCTGGGAGATGTATAGGTCACGTGCGACGATATGACTTATCAGCACGTGATTTTATCGGAGGTCAGTTCAGATCGCCGCCAAAAAAAAGTTTGAAAGCTTTCGTTGTGAAGAGGGCAGCTGCCGACTTGAGCTTATTCTTCCCATAGCCACCGTCTATTTCGCATGATGTCCAGTCATACAGTAAAGAGAAGGAGATTGAGCCCTCCTCCAGATGGAAGTACCCGTGATGAAAAATCGAAAGCGCCAGAAATGAGTGCGAGCGCAAACCGGCCACCGAGAACGAATGCACTGAAATCAGCAAATTCAGCCAGCCAGACCGGGCGTTCTGCGGAAATGGCACTCGCCAGCGGACTCTACAAGTCTAGCTTTTTCAAATTGCAGTTAGACGAACTGACTGCAGGTTCAAGGCCGAACTATGATAAACAGCTTGCGACACTCAAAGACACCCTCCATGGCCTGAAGGAGTTAATTGAGCGCTTTCCCGAACGACCCGCGAAGTCGGTATTGGAAGCCGATAAGGAAATGCGAACTTTACACGGTATAACCGTCCCATACCCTGAACCGCGCCCCGGCAAGGATACCAAGTACTCAGTTGCGTATAGTCGGCCCTCGAACGTCAATGTGGTTGGAAGTTTCGCGCTTCGGACAGGCTTGAAGTCGCCGGGGTCATGTGTTGTCGACATGGCAGTGACGATGCCAAATTCTATCTTCCAGGAGAAAGATTATACCAACTACCGCTACTTTCACAAACGTGCATATTACGTTGCCTGCATTGCTGCTGGCATCAAAGACGAGAAGAAGGCCACCCTGGACGTCAAATTCGACCTCCAGGACGGAGACGATCTTCGTCCAGTCATCCTTATACAGCCTACAACTTCTTCCCAGCTAGGGAACGGGCGTTCAACGTTCTTAATCCGCATCTTTACGGCAATTGACGATACATTGTTCCCAGTTTCGCGCACGCTGCCAATGAAGAACAATATACGCAATGGACCCAAGAGTGATAATGATGGGCAAGAATATTCTCCGGTATACAACTCTTGCCTTCGCTCGGAAGCCACCGTTGCGCTTTACAACAAGCTTCTGTCGTCAGCTGGTCAAAGCTGTGAATCATTCAAGGATGCGTGCCTTCTTGGCCGGATATGGCTTAGGCAGCGCGGGTTTTGTTCATCGCTCTATAAGGGGGGCTTTGGGGGATTCGAGTGGTCTGTCCTTATGTCCCTTTTACTGGAAGGTGGGGGTCCGGCTGGGAAACCGATCCTCCTCAGATCTTATAGCAGTTATCAGTTGTTCAAAGCTACGGTACAGTTTCTCGCTGCAAAAGATTTGACAGAGCCTTTACTATTATCTGCGTCGGATATTCTCTTTCCAAGCGGTGCGCCCGTCGTTTATGACGGAAAGAGAGGACTGAATGTTCTCTACAAAATGAGCCCGTGGTCATACACTTTCCTCCGCCGTGAAGCAAGCACTACTCTCCAAATGTTAAACGAATCGCGAGACGATAACTTTGAGCGAGTTTTTATCTTCAGGGTAGATGAACCTCTGCTTAGGTTTGATCGGCTTGCCACACTTCCGATGGCCGCGCATAGTGATGCTCATGCAGCGATTCGCAAACAGAACGCGATTTATGAGGTGCTTATGAAAGCGCTTGGGGATAGGGCGAATTTGATATACATTTTTAGCACCCCTACCAACCCTTGGTCTGTGGATTCAAAATCTCATCGAAAACAAGGGTCCCGCAGCCTGTCTGTGGGCCTGCTGTTGGATTCTGAGAACTCTACCCGTGTCGTTGACCACGGTCCGTCTGCAGAGGAGAAAGACGCAGCCGCGGGCTTTCGGTCATTTTGGGGCGAAAAGGCGGAGCTTAGGCGCTTTAAAGATGGCAGCATCCGCGAGAGTTTGGTTTGGTCTGAAGACCCATCGTCGTCAATCGTGCATCAAATCCTGGCCCACATCTTGAAGCGTCACTTCGATTACAGTGAGACAGTTATACGATTTATCGGAGACGAGTTTGATGCTGAGCTTCGAAACAACGGCGACGGCGTTTTGTCGTATTCCAGTCCTGCATTCCAGCAGACCATCGATGGCTTTAGCTCTCTGGAGAAAGCAATCCAAACTATGGAAGGCGTCCCACTGACCGTTAGGCATCTCGCGCCAGCGAGCCCGCTACTTCGATACACCGCACTACATGTCGATCGAAGTCCTGGCGCGGTTCCGGCTCCGGCTGACGTTGTCCTCCAATTCGAAAGTTCAGCACGATGGCCAGACGACCTTGTAGCCATTCAGATGACCAAGGTGGCTTTTCTTGTAAAAATTGGAGATGCCCTGACCGAAACTGGTGAGTTCTCTTCATGTCGAGTCGGACTGGAGAACGAGCAAAGCAAAATACTCAACAATGCATTCCTGGATGTTACTCATGTCTTTGGAACCATGTATCGCCTCAGAATTCATCATGATAGGGAGCAAACGTTGTTAGAACGCGGACTGAAGGATCAGGCCGCTAGCCCACAAGCTAAGCAGGAGGTAGCATATGCACTCGCTGCCTACAAACGACAGTTTGTCCAGTCACCTCGTCTCTCGCAAGCTATGCGAACCTTATGTACTCGCTTTCCACTTCTTTCCCCCACGATTCGCCTAATCAAATACTGGCTCAGCTGCCATCTATTCGATGCCCACATCAACGAGGAACTCGTTGAGCTAATGGTGGCACGGACATTCACCCAACCACACCCCTGGGAGGCTCCCTCCAGCGTCATGGCCGGCTTCCTGCGGACGCTCCATTTTCTTTCACGATGGGATTGGCAACAAGAGCCGATGCTCATCGACCTTGGTGGCGAACTCGACCAAAATGCAATGGAAGCAATCCGGACGCGCTTCGCCGCCTGGCGAAGCATTGACCCAGCAATGAACAGTGTTTCCATGTTCGTCGGATCCGACATCGACCCCGAGGGTGTGACATGGACACAGTACGAGATGCCCGCGAAGGTGGTTGCAGCAAGAATATGCACTCTTGCAAAGGCAGTTACGAAGCTTGTACAAGAACAGGGACCCGAACTTGATGTCTCGCAACTCTTCATCCCTGCTCTGGAACCTTACGACTTCATCATCCATCTGAGCCCGAAACTACAGCAAAGTCGCTCAACAGCCGCTGCCAAGTTCAAGAATTTGAAAACCTCGAATGACCCAACGAGGGCCGGCAAGGACACAGTAGTTAAGGCCTTTGTCCGTGACTTGCAGGCTTGCTTTAGCCCTAACATTATCTTCTTCTCCGGAAATGAGCAGTCTGATGTCATTGGCGGCCTTTGGAACCCAGTGACACTGAAACCAAAGAGCTGGAGTCTGGGCCTGGCATATTCAACTGTGCCCGCCGACGCAACGGTCTCTATCAACCGTGGTGCCATGTTGAATGAGATTTCCCGCTTAGGGTTGGGTTTGGTTAGCAGTATTGAAGTCCAAAACGAGTGATCACGAAAGATGTTTAGATATGTAAATCGTTACAGTTGTGTATTGTCATGTGAAATGATACCTCGAAGCGCCGTTGCGATGCTATATACTGAGAAGGGAAAGACAGAAAACCAAAATTCAAATCTAGTCCACATTAGTTCCATACTCACAGCTATTAAACCGTCAAGAGCTTCTCGTTCCTCTCCAATGACGGCTGAGCAGAAAAGGAGCAGTATTTGTCCTTGATTGCCACTACCTCATAAGTACCCTCGTCAGATGTCTTGATAATCTTCTGATGTTCGTAAGAGATGTCGTGCTTGATGTCGAGTATCTCAGGCTTCTTTCCTTTCCGAGCGTTTGTGCTTCGGATGTAACTAGAAGGTCAGGTTAGTCTTAGAATTAGGACGAAGGGAGGGCTGCGTACGTAAATTCGAACGGTGGTGTTCCCCAGAATCTGAACTCGAGCTCTGCCTCACCACCTTCGTGGATATCCACAATGGAAATCTGACCATTACTGATTCTGACGCTCGGCATCTGGTGGATAGTCTTGGTAATGTCCTTGTGGGCCTTACACTTCCCACTTGCGCCATCGCTGACGGCGGTAATGGTAAAAATGCCAGGTCTCTCCGCAATGCGGCGGAAGTGGTTAGTAGCCGAACCGGCCTTTCTCGCAACACCGTCGAAGGTGTAGAAGACTTCAAACGGAGCATGACCTGAGAGCGAGAATGAAAGACGCTCGCCGACACAATAGTCGGCCTTCGACTCGAGAGGGATGATTGTGGGCACATCCGATACCGCGACCCTCACAGAAGAGATGTCTGTGTGGTAGGTCTGCTCGCACCCTCGCGAGTCCCGCACTTTGTGGATGCTGACAACGTGTTGGCCGAGGTCGAGATGACGTCGAGGGATTGGAAGACTGTGTTTGTTCGACTTAATGTTGGGTATGGTGACGATTTCGGGCTTCCCTTTGGCGTAGTGTTTGATCGAGATCTCGAGAGAGAACGGGGCCACTCCTTCCAGTGTAAGAGGAATCAGCTCCTCGCCACTATTGTCCTCCTTACAGAAACCATAAATACGACCTGGCGCATCAAATTTGGCAGAGGGGAGAGGGTTTACCCTCTGGGTCACAACGACCTGATTGCTCCTTGGGTCTGTGTTGTAGAGGTTATCCCCAACTTCCTTGAAACGGTATGTGTAATCACCCGGCTCCGAGGTCTCTAGTTCCATAGAGAGAGCATGCAGGGCGGTCTTCAGGCTTCGTACGCGTACTGAAGTAGAGCCACGAGATGCTTTTCTTTGCTGTTCACACTGGATCGTGTAGGGCGGATTTCCAGTTAACCGAAGCTCAAGACTATCACCCTGCCCCTGGCATACTTCATTCTTCACAATCTGGCCATCAGGTCCCACCGGGGTATCGTCCACAGCTGTAATCTGGGGTCGTGGTATCCAAGTGATGTCAAATACCCTCGCCGATTGGTCAACAGAACCGGGGCAAGAACTATCTGTTACTCCCAGAAGCTCATAGCGCCCTTCGTCACTCACAGTCAAGAAGCTATTTTCTTGCCAGAAAGTTTTTGATACCTCAGAAGAATCTGAATCCAGATTTTTATACCGAACAGACCATGGCCGCTCACCACTTAGCCTGAGCGGTATGTCAATTCTAGCACCATGAAGCGCTGAGTAACTTCGACTCTTTTCGATGAGACCGAAGGAAACATGAGGCGGCTTGGATCGGGCGTCAATCTTGAGAATCTCATTCAATGTTCGCTTGCATTTTGAGCGATCTTTCACACTTGTCAGTACGAGGTTGTACTCCCCACCGCTGACAAGCTTCTCTGTCACAATGGTGGATGTTGCAGTGTTAGACTCGAGAACATGTCTTGTCTTCTTTCCATTATGGATAAGTTCATACTGCAACGTCCAGGGCGCCTCTCCCAGGAACCCGACATCCACGGATACGGGCTCGCCGAAACAAGCTTTGCGTACTTCCTTGGCTCCAGTGAAATGTGCTGAGGCAGGGGGTTTGACGTCTTGTTCCAAGATTGGGATTTTATCTTCAAGCGGTCGAGGTGCGTAGACGCTGTCGGAAATGTCCAGGAAGCGATACCGGTAGTGGCCGGCCTCCAAGGGGGTGAAGTCCAACTGCGAGCGTAACCCTTCGATAACCTGATATTTGGTCTCAACACCCTTGGAGTGCTCAATAGCATATCGTAGGCGGAATGGTGGCGAGCCTGTGAGGTCCAAATCCACAAGCAGCCCCACTGGACTATTCGCACATTTATCAAAGATTTTTTCTGAGCGAATGGACAGCTCAGGCTCCGGCGGGTTCCGCAGGTAACACGATGACGGCTCCAAAATTTCTCCAGAGCAGAATTGGCTAGAGACATGCTTGATACTATACCAACCTGGCTCTTTGATTGAAGGTTTCTGGTCCACAGATTTGAGCGAAAGCTGACGAATCGTGCGCGAAGAATCATCCACATTTGCTTGACTGTCGGTGCCATAAGAATAGATAACGGAAAACGGTCCATCTTCACCATACCCACGGTCTGCGTTGTGGAATCTGATGGGAAGAGGAAGACTTCCGCCACGTGCTACCTCCAGGAATTGCCGATCGTTGCAGCCGGACAAAGACATCTTAGGAATTTCGTGAACAGAGAATCGATGCCACTGAGGCAAAGTTTTTGCTGCATGCTGGTCTCCATCCTCCAAGAGCATTGAGTAATTGGCAACATTCCCGGCGCCGTCGTGCACTTCCTCGATCATGTATAGCCAATCACCGCCGATGTTCAGCGACTCATTGAGAGGGATCTCGATGATTTGATTTCGAGCCCAGGCGACATCGGGCTCCTGGGCATTGAACAATCGGCCGAGCGACCTCTGACCTAGAAGAGGGGTGCGCAGATGGTCTGGCTGGATGTTTTGGAACGAGAACCCTCGGTCGTGGTGGTTGACCTGCCTGCTGTACTTGATCTTTAGTGGCGGGGTCCCTTCAACCGCTAGCATAAAATTCGATAGCTCGCCCCGACATTTTTGTGAGTGCGAGTGTTTGATTAATGCTCGAGGGCAAGAGACGACGATTGCATCGGAGGACCGCACACGAACTTCGAGCTTGGACTCATCGACGACTCGCTGGAGACGGTATATCCCGTTCTGACGAATCGGGAAAAGGAGATCACGATGGAGATCGGGGCTCTGGGAGTGTCTTTTGTCTGCGTGTCGTTTGAGTTGTTTAAGCTGTTTGGCGGGAATCGAAATAACTTCGCTGTCGCCGTTGTCGTAGTCGAAACGTAGCAGTTCAATGACTATCGGATCGGTCTGATTTACTCGTATTGGCAACTCAACTGCGGCTTTATGAGAATCGAGACAAAGAGGTGTCAACTCCGGATTCAGAACGGCAGATCTGTTTTCCGTATTAGCAACCGAAAGTTTGACAAACGGGCTGGCGGAATTTCTTACCCTTCAGGTAGAATATTGACTATTTGCTTTCCAAGAATCAAAGACGCATTATTGATAATATCGCCGGGCTTTATGCTTTGTCCAGATATTGAGAGTTCGCGGTCGTAGGCTATTTTCACCATTCCAGAAAACCACAAACCGATTGGGATCTGACGGCAGTAAGTTAGGGTTTCTCGTGAAAATCTAAGATTGAACATACTGGGATGCGGAACATCAAGAAGATGTTAAAAACAACGTGCAGTAAGAATAATGCCAGTGTTGTGGGAAAGGCCCATTCCAGCCAGGGAATGCGCAGCGCCTGGAGGCCGAACAGACACACACCGTCGACAGAGGCCCATTTTAGGAATAGCCAGGTAGAATCCAACTCATCAGAAGCCCTCCACGACTCGTACGCCCGCCAAGCATTGAGGGCGACATAGATAGCTGCTACATATAGCCGTTGTGTTGGGGGGTCGAGTATTCGCGACGGAATGAGTGGTGAGCCCTCATCCTGCTCGGCGGCTGGAGCTTTCGTCAGGGCCCTTGAAGGCGCGGCATCTCGTGGTCTGGGTCGCGTCGGAGAGATGTTCAAGTTCCTCGATTTCTGCGTTGTTCGAGGCGTCGTAGGAAACGCGGAGCGGAGACGCGGAGTTTCGCTCATGGCATGCTGTGGTCACAGAGTACCCCGGATCAAGGGAGCAGCTACCCAGAATCACCTAAGCGGCGTCGGGAGGGAGAAAACCAAGCTGAGTTTCAATTGGCCGCAGGTTATTCGGTGCGTGGGAAGTGGATTTGGCGTCGTGGGCAGCTGTTGTAGTTGATGAAGGAAGAGGCTTGAGCCTGGCAGCTTTATCGTGGATATTTTTCTTTGACGCGCGCATTCCAAATCGGGACTAGTCCGCCAGAAGCTTACCACTTCATCTGCACAAGCAAGAAGCCATTGAATAGTGTCCCTCTTAGAGCAGGCGGAACGAGAACTGATATACCCTTGTTCCTGCATCTCAGAATCAGTCTGGCCGACTGGAGATGGCCGCAACGACGCATGATTGTGCGAGGACTTGATTAGTGCAGCCACCGAAGAGCTAAAGAGCTCGGATGAAGCTCCGCAAACTTGCGAAAGAGGAATTGCCCTGGCCACTCTTCTTTTGACTTTCAATATTAAACAACAAAGCTCGTGGCGTCCGTATCGTGGAACAAATCTCGGATGATCTCAATCGAATCTTGCCGAAACCTCACAATAGATTGATCTTCTACCTCTGCAATACCACACGGCACGTCTCACCAGATTTCGGGCTGAGACCATGAGTGAGGGTGTGAAACGAAGGCGCCTGAATGGCTCAACGGACAATGTAACTGAGGATAATCTCTATCATCTAACATCTGAAGCGGAGAAAACATCGTGGAACGGCTTCTGTGAGCTCGAATCGGAGCCAGTATGTTTTGCCCTATCAAAAGATCACCCATCCTTGTAACTGGGCCTGTACTCACTCCTCAAGGCGATATTCAATGTAATGCTCCGTGAATTCGGGGTGACAGGCGTCAAAGTTCAAGAAGTCTTTTCCTTGGACGATGAGTACCTGGCTTGTTTGAAGTACGGACCTCTGGCTCTCTGGATAATTCGCTTATATACTAACAACCGCAGTAAACCTGTCTACGGCCTGGTCTTTTTGTTTCGATGGCGAGAAGATGACCCCGAGAAGCAGGAAGCAAGTTGTCCCGATGGGCTTTGGTTTGCGAATCAGGTTTGTCCGACTCGGCTTCAACCTTCAAGGGACTCGTAGCTGACATCGCGCTTGCGTTTCCGTGAATAGACGACAAGCAATGCATGTGCTAGTGTCGCTCTTCTGAACATCGTCAATAATGTTGAAGGCATTGATCTCGGAGAGAACCTTCGCAACTTCAAAGAGTTCACTATGCCATTTACACCTGCGCTAAGAGGAGATGCGATCAATAATTTTGAGTTCGTTAAAAGAATACATAACTCATTTGCAAGGTACGTTATAGAAAGTCTGCTTGACCCCCAATTTTGATGGCGATTGCTTACACCAATGACAGGAAGATGGACATGCTCAACTCAGATCTCCACCTACAACATGAGGCAACATCTAGGCGCAGCCGGTCAAAAAAAGGCGGCCGCGAAGAAAGTGACGACGATGCAGGGTTTCATTTCATCGCGTTCGTCCCTGCCTTGGGCAAAGTCTGGAAGTTTGATGGATTGGAACGCCAGCCCCAGGCCCTCGGTCCGTGGTATAACCCGATGGAGGCATGAAGACAGTATGGCTGACTCGGAGCAGGCAAATTCGAGCCAGACAGTGATTGGCTAACATTGGTCAAGCCGAATATAGAGGCCAGGATGGCTGAGTACACAGAAGACCAGATCGAATTCTCAGTGCTGAGTATTGTTCGACATCCGCTACCCGAATTTGTCAAAAAGTTGACTATGAACATAAAACACCTGCAAGCTATTGAGAAGGCGATAGCCTTACACGAACGGGATGAAACCAACGCCGGCCCGCGGGACACTCTCCCTGAAGACACACTCTTAGGTCCTGACCCATCTTACGGCGTGACGGAGATTGCTCTCGAGCAGACAAATGTGGCTGTAGAGGAAGCGAATATCTATCTACAGTGTACTATGGAAGACCTAGCACGTCACCGAGCAGAGCGGAGTAAAGCGCAATTGGAGCTTCGGCGGACGGTTCGAGAGGAACAGCAGACCCAGCAGAAGGATGATGACTATGCAGCAGGGCGGAGGTTCGATTATGGACCAGCAATCAGGACTTGGCTGCGTTTCTTGGCGCGCAAGCGGGTCATCGAAGACCTTATTCCCAAAACCGAGGGCGTGCGGTGAGCTTCGTCCCGGCGGAGCAAACGGTGAGTACGGAGTATGTAGGGGCATGTATTTTGGCGGTGTCCAATATGAGATCTCGACAAAGACCAAACCTCGCTTTTCTCCGCACCGTAGAGGCCTTTGGCCAGGGAAGAGGGAAGGGGGCCCCTCGTGGTATGCCGATTGGATGAGCGCTCCTGCGCCGTTCACATGGATTTCCAGCGAAAGGTAAAAGGTAGCAAGCTGCCTGTCAAAGGAAGCTCAGAGCGCCTTGCCCTCGTAGGCTCGCCGCCCCTCCTTTTCTCCTGCTTGCCCCTCCTCAGTCTCTCAATCATTCCAGCATGATCCTATATATCTGCCTGTGATCAGTGTCGGTGGCGTTGAAGCCATCGGAGTATTGACCGACCCAAGACGTCACCGCCTGCTCTCCAACCGACCGCTTTGTCTCAGGACATCTCCAACATTGGCCTTCTTCTTTTCATGGCCTTGATCTGTGAGAGCTGGTGATTTCTTGGACTCTCTCCACTAGCTGTGCTATCTGCATCTTTGTTATTAGTATATTATAGCGCATCCTGTTGTTTGCGCTGCTCCTTGCCCCAACTTTTGCGTCTGGACGCCAAAGTATTAGTCCTGTCGAGTCCCATCATCTCTTTTCCCGTGCTTTCGGTCTTCCGCAACAGCAGGTCTACTGCTAGATCATTGGCATCTTCCTTTTTCGAAGTCCTCAACAGACTGCAGACTCACCATGTCTTCCTCATCAACGCCCGATTTGCCTGAGAAGGCCCCCGATGAATCCTCCAAGTTGAAGACGTTTCTGTCTATTCTTCGAAAGTATGTGCTTCTAGGTGTGCTGTCATGCTTGCCTATCTTTCGGCTATTCCTGACTAAATGGTGCTTCGCTGCTGTTAGATTCGTCGGTGTGAGCGATATCGCCTCTGTGAGGTTCTCGCTCCCTGCGCAACTTCTCGAACCAACTCCCAACTTAGGTGGGTGCTCGACCCCTCCATACCGCACAACCGCCTCGCCGTATCGTCTGACTCGAAATACTAGAATACTGGAATTATCTGGATAGACCGGAGACCTTTGCAAGGTGAGCTACGTTGCTTTCCCATCAAGTAAGAGGCCTCCTTCGCTAACTGGAAGGTTTGCAGCATTGGGAAATCGGAAGACCCGCTCGGACGCATGTTGGAGGTGTTGAGATTTTGGTTTACAAAGGATTTGGTATGTGATTTCACGTATTATTCTACTTTTTGACACCATTGCTAAAGCGCACTTAGAAATACATCAAGGGCAAGCCGTGCAAGCCCTATAATTCTACACTTGGCGAATTTTTTAGGGTGAGCCTGGATCTCAGCGTATTATATGTCCTCGACGACTGATCGCACTCGAATTTACAGTGCAGTTGGGAAGTTGATTCCACTCTTCCCAAGTTACCATTGCTGGCCAACGGTCATGCGGTCAATGGTGTTTCCAGCGTGACGGACGACACTCGAAAACTGGCCAAGGTTTGCTTCTTGACGGAACAAACATCGCACCATCCGCCAGTGTCTGCATTCTACATCGACTGTCCCGAAACAGGGGTCAGCGCTCGTGGCTTTGATCAGATCAGTGCCAAGTTCACAGGCACTAGCATCCGTGTATCGCCTGGCCAACACAACCTTGGAATTTTCCTCAATATAAGCCAAAGGGACGATGAAGAGTATCAGTTGACGCACCCTGCTGCTCATCTTGGGGGGCTTTTGCGAGGGGCACTTTCCATCACTGTCGCAGACACATGCTATATTGTCTGCGCCAAGACGGGCATCAAAATCATTCTGCAGTACTTGGAAGAGGGCTGGATCAGTCGTGCTCAAAACAAGGTTGAAGGGGTGATTTTTCGATACAACCCAGACAAGGATACGACCACTAGGATTAAGGACGTACCAGAGGGTGATGTTCTTGCAAAAATATCAGGATCGTGGCACGGCCAGCTGTACTATACCATGGCTGGGTCATCCGAACCTCAGCTTTTGATTGATATCGCGCCCCTTTTTCCCGTTGCAAAGAGCCTGCCACCAGAAGAGACCCAGCTATTGAATGAGTCACGAAAATTCTGGTCCGGAGTTACGGAGGCGATTTTGGACAAAAGATACAGCCAAGCTACCAAGCTGAAGCAAGAAATTGAAGAGCGCCAGCGTGAGAAGGCCGCCGAGCGACAAGCAAAGAATGAGGAATGGAAGCCTCGCTTCTTCACAGGCGCCGTTACCCCTATGGGCAAACCAACATTGAGCGAGGAAGGCTTCAAAGCTCTTGAGGGTCTCCGTAACGCAAACTACGAGTTGAAGGAGAGTGAAATTAAGGGAGCCTAGTGTGCATTCTGAACATAATCGAAGTATACCCCCCTCGACCTGCGTGCGCTGATTTTGGCGTACATTACAAAGTGCTATGTGTGTTAGGATACATGCCAATTGGTCTTTTTTCCCGAGTAGTCTCCCTTCGCGGTTGCATATCTGTCTTTCTTTTTCCCTTTTGGTTCTCTTTCGCTCTCCTTGTCTCTGAGCGTTTCTGCGGTAGACTTCCGCTTGTATCTCTTATACCGGATATGAGCGTCTTTTAATACATTTAGATTTCATGTTTCTGGCATGAGCACAAATGGCAGGACCTCTTCTCGAGATGCAAATTCAATGATACTGTGCCCTTATCATATTCGCGTTCAATCTCCCATATACAATATTAGAAGTTGGCTACGGCGAGGAATCTAGGATCTGCAGGACGCAGCGAGAGGAAATAGGTAGGTCTAAACCATGAAAGTACAATTGAACAGCTAGAAGAACAAAAGAACCTATCCCAGTGCTATCATCAAGTCATATATATGTCCAATTGTGCACTTAAACCGCAACCGCAACATTCTGCGCCATCCATGGCCATCCATGTATAAGCAGGAGGGCCCCTTGAAACGAGAAACAAAAGCCACATACAATCCAGTGTATGTACAGTTTATGTAGAGAAAGACGGAAGTAGCAGGGAGACTATGCGGCGGTGGTGACGACCTTGTTGAACCCTCCAGCCACTGTCTTGGCGATTTCTTCATTCTTGTGAGGTAGGAGAGAGAGGGCATACGCGACATCGTCCCACTGTCGCTCAGTCTCGCACCTTGGTAAACGGGCAGCAAGTTTCTCTGCCAATTGGCGGGCGTGTTTCTCCTGTACAACGAATATACGTTAGTAACGTGGCGGAAATACTCGGTATTCTAAGTTTGAACAGACCTTCTCAATAAAGCCAATGAGGAACTTGACAATGCGGCGGAGAGAGCTCTCCTCGACATTACGCTCTGCGCTTAGAAGACTGAACATATCGACAAAGTGGTTGTAGACGGCATTGTCCTTTCCTGCAAGTTCCGTGAAGAACATGCGGGCCAGGTCGGCGATTCGCTTATCATCGTCTTCCAGGCACTTCGCCATTTCACCCAGTTGTCCCTTGACTTTGACTTGGCCAGCGAGGATGAGGAAGGTGAGTGTCATGAGGCAAGTCCGCTTAACGGAGGCATCGTCGTCGTTGAGCCGGCGGTAGAGGAAGTCTGTGTTCTCGTCGATGAGATGGTTGAAGCACACTGCCATGTCACCAAGAGCAATGACTGCGTTACTTCGCACAATGGGATCTTCGGAACGTTCCATAATCGTGATAAGGAGCGGAAGGTTCTTCTCACAGTACTCGGCTGAGACGCACATAAGCTTAGCCATGCAAATAGTTGCTGCAGCTTGAAGGCTGCGGTCGGAGTACGTGATGTTGTTTGCGCAGATTTCTGCGACTAGCGGCCCGAAATTGGACAAGAGCGAGTTCTCCCCATACAACAGTTCCCGTTCACGGATATGTGCCATTGCCTCTGTGAAGTCATCCTCAGTCGTGCCCCCGATCAGGTCCAACTCGTCAGCTTCAGCTGCTTCATCATCATTCTGAGCTGCGGAAGCAGGTTTGTTCTTTTCCTGTTCAGCCTTTCGGCGCTTGAAGTCAAGCTCGCACAATTCTAAATGAACGATCTGCTTGATTGCAATGTGGCCAACGATAAATAGTAGTTGGGAGAGCGCGGCTGAGGAAGTCTTTTGCCCAGTGGTTGATTTGTCAGTTGAAGCTGTCCCAGGTCGCTGGTCTTCATCCATGGCGGAGCTACTTGAAGATGGGCGTTGAACCTGGGGCTGGAAGACAGATCTGGTCTTTCGCTTAACGATATCAGAGCAAAGAACATCCGGATGCTTTGACAGGGCGTAGATTGCGCCAATGGCTTGCTCCGCAACGCCGTACCATTCCTTACTATCCGAGACCGTTTCGACCATGGCGGCGAGCTTTGTCAGGACAGGATGGTCGTTTGTAAGCTTAGAGATGCTGGACTCTTTTGACTTGGCCTGACGTCCCGGTACCATGCGTCTTAGTGCAATGCACGTGTACTTTGCGAGGATGAGGTCAGATCTCCCAAAGCTCCCTAGACCGATTCGAAGCATGATTTCAATCTCTTTGATCACAACTTCGGGATCGGCAAGAGCGATCATGCCGAGAACGATAATTGAACCACGTCGCTGGGTCCTTGAAATCTCCTTCTTCTGCACGCCGTAAACCTGCCAAAGCTTGGCAATAACGGCGTCAGATATATGGCCAGCTTTCATCATGGTACTGAGTAGCTGTTCCAAACATGTGATTTCGGCAGGTGTTGAGCCAAAGGTCAGACTGATCATGTTCCGTGCAATGTAGTTCGCCGCATCGTTGGGGCTGAAGGAGTCTGGCGCATCGAAGAAGAGTCCCTTGTAGCAGTCAATCAAATGGGTTTGAACTCCCTTCCCTTCGTCACTGTTTCCCTTGGTCCAGATAAGCCTCAGCATACGCCGAATCCCACTGCGAGCAGTCTCGACTTTGTATGCGTCCAGCATGACAAAGAAATCCATCGCCTCAATGACTTCACTTTTGTTCCTCGATGATAGCAGTTGTGCAACAATAGTGGATGCTGAATGTAGAACTTCAATGAAGCGAATTGCCTCATTGTAGTACTTCCTGGTTAGCTGGAGTCGCGCAAGCAGTTCTGACGTGGCTGCTTGTTCGGCCGCCTTCTTCATCGCCATGGATTTCTCCTCTTCGGTCATGCGCGGCGCCTTAGACGGCGAATCATCGGGCAACTGTGTCGCATCGTCAAGAAGTTCACTATCAATGTGTGAAACATCTCCAGCATCGAATCCAGGCGTCTCAGGAGGCCGCAAAGCGTTGAGCTCCGCGTCAACGGCATCGAGGCGATCCGTCCATTCCTTCAATGACAGTTGTCCGCCGTGCATGACGCTGAACGGATGCGTCGAGACCAGCTTGGCGAGCAACTTGATAGCATTGCGCCGCACATTGCTGCTCTTGTCCTCCAGGCTCCTTGCCGCTAACTCTGCCGCTGCTTGTCGGCGTTTGGGAAATTTTTGTTCCAGATCACAGATCCTCATGTAGACCTGGATAGCTCGGCATCGGCAGTAGGGATTGATGTCAAGGAAGCGCTCTTCTAGTACATCAAAGAAGGCATTAATCTGTGTTTTGCAGTTATCGGTTCGCTCTTCTTGTTTGCTCAGGTCACCTATTAGGTTTCCACACACTTCCACGACGGCACACCGCAGGGTATATGACTGTTGCAAAGTTAGTAGATCACCTCTCCGAGCTGACGACTGATGAGCACGGCTTACTTCGCTGTCAAGCTGTTTCGCTAGAAGGGTCATTTGCTTGATGATTAGTCTTGGAGCTAGCTCTGAAAGTTTGATGATGAATGCAGACACTGATTTCGGGCCCCGGGTATCGTTTGAGTTGAACTCTTTATTTCCAAGTTCCCTAACCATTGATCAGCAGACGTCCAAACGAATATGGTACAATTGAAAGTACTTTAGAATCTCGTCAGATAGTTGCGGGTAATCGTATTGCTCTGCAAGTATATGTAAGAATTCTGCCATGGGTTCTGACAGATGCTCAAAGTAGGTTAAGCTCTGGACGATGGACGTTTGTGCGCCTATACCTTAAGTTAATCCCATGATATACCGCCGCAGGTTCAAAAACTAACCGAATCCGTGACCATGGTGCTTTACTGCGATACACAGGACTTTAAACGCGTGCATCCGGACCGTCATGCTCTTGACACGCTGCTCGCTCTCAAGAATGAGATAAATGGAGCGAGTAAACAGGTTTATAAACGTATCGCGGTCTGATGTCGTCAAGAATATTTTGCTGAGTTTCAGTTTCATGACCTTGCACATGGTCTCCATTGATACTTGAATCTGGGCGGTTCCATCCCAGTTGCTGTCCTTAGGAGCCCGCGATCTCCCCGACTTCCCTGTTCCTCGACGGACCGGCGCAGATTCTGCAGGTTTCTCTGCAGCCTTCAACTCGACTGCAGAGAGGGCCCATTGGAGAAGGAAACCGTACATCTCCAGGAGCTCCTTGTGGTGCTGAATGCTGTCCTGCTCGTCGGATTCCAGGTCTCCATGGATGATATCAGCTTCAACGGACAACCCGGACACTACCAAGTCGAGGAGTTTGCTCAGCGATTTCGTCGGAAGGAAAGTGGAATATCTGTAGAAATTCAAGAGTTCAGAATTGGGACCAAACGGGCCAACATGGGGCTCAGGGTTAGGGGCGAATGCGCACTTTAGAAGAAACTGCAACGAGTCGAAGAAGGATGCTCTGGCGAGTCCTTCCGGATTCTCAGCAACTGCGTCCACAATTGGATTTAATACACTATCGACGACCGTGCTTGAAAGCTGCTCTGGCTCTGATTCGAAATCCAGCAACTCGGGGTCGGCGTCGGCTGTTGGAACGGAGGTTGGGTCGCTCAAGTAGTACTTGAGCGAGTCGTTAATGTCGAACTGGATCCTGTCCTCCATTTTGGAGACAGCGAGGGAGGGCCTCGTAAAGGTAGTCGGCGAGGGGTTATGCTGCTTTGATTAGAAGGTCGCGGGGTCATTGATGGAGTGTCGAAAATCAAGGCTGATGTGGTGCGGGCGGCTTTTGTTTGTATCTTTCCCCTTGAGTCCGTATTTTCCTGGCAACCATCGGCGAGCGGAGAGGTAACTTGCTGACATCAAATTACACCAATTTCGTATTATAGCTAGCTATGTGTAGCTCCATTGGCTGAACTATACCCAAAATAGCTGAATAATACCTGGCTTTACCAAGCATGACGCAATTTTTCAACCGGCAGATGGAGATAAACAAACAAAACTATACTATATCCGGCGAATTTGCATGCTGCTTTTGAAGAATTAGTATCAACTGTCAAGCCTCACTTTCACGTCAACCACCCGCCGCGATGAATTTCACAGCAAAGCCCTTCTATACGTGACTCAAGATACACCCTCGCGCGGCAGGCTTCCAGTTGTCAGCCACGCCAACTTTCCCCTCCTTCCCGCGAACCCAGGCGAGCGCGAGAACATTCATCGCCTCTGCTCATCTTTGGGGCAATGTCAATGTTCCGCACAGCCTCCGCGCGCGTCCCTGACTTACAGCGCCCTAGCGCGATGGCACCAACAACCAAATATATTCTTGATATAGACGTAGGGGACGATAGCGAATACCCACGAGAAGAGCCCCGAGACGGGCATGACCCAGAAGTGGAGGAACCCAATGAGGAAGAAGAAGTCGATGAGGTTGTCAAGGAGGACATGAAGAGGCTTGAAGATACTTTCCCGGGCATATCAAGTCAGTTTCGGTTGGTGAATAGGATCGGTGAAGGTATGGCATGAGCGGACCATTTTCAGCCGTGGCCCACGCTTGAGACGCTTGGACTTGCACTACTGACCTAAGTTTTCGGCGATAGGTACCTTCTCCACCGTGTATAAAGCGGAAGACCTCAAGTACGACCAGTATAGAAATGAGTGGGATGTGTTTCAGGACGACCAAAGCGATAAATGGGTGAACCCTCCTTCTAAACGGCGTCGAGTGGAAGGAGAAAAGGGCAATTCCGTGCCAGTCGGCCGAGGGAAAACACGATATGTTGCGCTGAAGAAGATCTACGTCACGAGCAGCCCGCTACGCATACAGAACGAATTGGAACTACTACATGACCTTCGAGGATGTCGGTCTGTGTGTCCGCTGATTACTGCGTTCCGTCACCAAGATCAGGTCGTCGCGGTCCTACCATATTTTCCTCACACAGACTTTCGGCTTCAATACCGCACATTCATGGTAGCGGATATGCGCCACTATTTCCGGTCATTGTTTACAGCACTTAACTCGGTTCATAAGCATGAGATTCTTCATCGAGATATCAAACCAACGTAGGAGGAACCTGGCTTATAGTATCCATCGCATTGCGGAAGATCTATTAATGCTAACTCTTGAGTCCAGCAATTTCTTATACAATCCAGACCTGCGAGAAGGCGTCTTAGTCGACTTCGGTTTAGCCGAGCGTGAGGGCTCTGAATATACCGGGACATGTCTATGCACAAGCACTGGCTCCATGCGTCGCACGCGATACACCCAGAGCTACTACTACACCAACTGCTCCACATCCGGCCCGTCAGTCGGCTATCCGAAAAGCGACTCGCGGCCATCGCGCCGCGCCAATCGAGCCGGAACGCGAGGCTTCCGAGCTCCCGAAGTCCTTTTCAAATGTACATCCCAAACAACCAAAATCGACATGTGGTCGGTGGGCGTGATCCTCCTCACATTGCTTGGCCGCCGATTTCCATTCTTCAACTCGGCCGACGACGTCGATGCGCTAATAGAAATGGCGAGTATCTTTGGGACGCGGCGCATGAAAAACGCCGCGGCTATGCATGGCCAGATCTTCGAGACCAATATTCCGACGATTGGTGAAAAGGGGTATAGCTGGGAGAAATTGGTGAAGTGGTCTAGTTGTGTAGAGGAGCTGACCGAGAGTGAGAAGCAAGCAACTCGTCTTCTGGCTGGATTGATGGAACTAGACCCGTCTAAGCGTCTAAGCGCCAGAGAGGCTCTGCAGCACGAATTCTTCACTAACCCTATTGACCATGACGTCGAATGGGGTGGACCGGAGGATAGCGCCGACAGCGGGAGGGAAGACGAAGGCGAGAAAGCAGCAGACGAGGAAGAAGAGGATGAGGATGAAGTGGACATGGTATAAATCTCTTGTAATGATGATAATGTAAAACAATGATACCTAATGTCAGCTTGGCTTCAAGCCCTTCCATGTATATGCCCCTGTTAGCGACCAACATGCCCACTCTTCTAGGAACGGAAATGCGTGGCTATGTACAAAGGATATATTAAATGCTTCTTGGTTTCAGAATATTTGCTGTGTTGTGGAATATAACGCAAGACCTATCCTAGTCTGCCTCTTGAAAATCAGTGTGTCCGGTCTGCTCTGCATGCTGGGTTGCACCTTGTTCCCCTGTGAATGTGCCTCCGCACTGACGGCATTTGATGCGAAAATTTGCCGTATCTGTATAGTAATGCTGTCCCTGTAGCAGTTTGCAAAGCGCTAGCGATCTTTCCTCCACCAACGGGTCCGCCGCATCGAAGACCTTTGTATCAAAGTCTGGAGGGGCGGTAACAGCTGGTGTCAATGCAATGGTATCGTAGTGAATGCCGGAGTAGACCAGAATACATCGCTGACTTTGACCCTCATTAAACCGGACCGGAGCGAGCGATTGGACGTCAACCGTCCATATCTCGACGCCGAAATGTTTGCTTAAAATGCTCAGCTCGATCGCTCCGCCCCATGAATTCTCATTCTTAATCCAGCGGCAATAGTCGTCAGGGTCTTTCTCCAGGACCACTTTGGGGTACTCATTCCGATTGTTCTGGATTTCTTCGGCAACAATCGATCGGAGCTCGGTCATCGCATCCTCGCCTCCTAGAAGTGCGGTGCTAACTGCGCGGAACAAACACGAATTGTCATCTGGCATGACCCTTAAGACAAAAGTACCGTTGTGCTCCGGCGACGGGACTTCCGGAGGATCGTCGGCACTTTTCCTGTTGCTGCGCGATAGAGAGAGTTTTGGAGAAGGGGGTCGACCGGTGGAAGGAACAGGCGCCTCATTTCTGGTTACCAGCGGTGTTGGTGGTGTTGGTGCTTCCTTGGCGGTGATTATAAGACTTTCCCCATGAAGTTTTATCCCTAACTCAGCCAATTTCTGGTGTTCATCGAATGTCTCCAGTGATAGCGGCTTCACTGGATAGCCATGTTTCACGTCATATGCGTATGCGGGGAGTCCCGTTTTCTCGGTGATCTGAGCCCGGAGGTCCTTCACGGTTGCGCTTTCGCCTAACGTGGCGGTTGAGAGGCCAGAAGGCCCGCGTATTCGTACCCTGATATCAGGCATGATATAGCGATCGAGGTATATGGGTGAAGGGAAGCGAGCGGGAAAGCTAGAGAAAGCAGTCGGGATCAGTGACGCAGCGTCAACTGTGGGGCGGCAGGCGTGAGGTCCCAGATTCCAGAGCAACGGCGACGGCTGAGGCCTGACTGCACTTGCTGCACATATTCCTCGGCGACAGAATATGGAACTCTCCTGGAGCGAAGTAAAACTGGCCAAGACGCCCGCAGGAGCCTGAAAGAAGGGGTGTTCTCTGAAATGCGGGGAGGGTCAAACCAACGGACGGACCTTCAAGAGACGGCAGTCTCTTAGAAGCCAACTCTTGAGGACGACGGGGACGACAGATCGATCTAAGAAATTGGGGCTTGCTCAATCCGTTATATGTAGATGGCTAAAGTGTCTGCCCCAGGGCTTGCTTGCTTCTTAATGAGTTCGACATCTTTACCAAGCATCTCGTCGAGCCTCTCATCATTCCCTCAACAAGTGACTCATTGCGCGATTTGCATGAGGTGCTGACTACCTGAAAATCAACCTATAGATAACACCAGTTCCAAATGGGAATCATTCTCATGCAAATATTCTCTACAAAGAGAGGACCAACGCATCAAATAAACTGAAACTTTTTGAACAGCTTTCAGCCAAACAACTCGACTCCCTAGGCCCAACCCCAAGGGCTATACTGCCGTCCATAGCGATACAACCACATGCACAGAACTAAGTGCCAAAGACGTCAAGAAAGTGGGCATCAAACTAGTGCAAGGCCTCTGGCCTAAAATCATTTTACTCGATGAATGACTCGCTTACGTGCAAGACCAGATTCTGGCCTACGTTACCACCAATGTGTTAGAGACTGGCCAGGAACCCTCCTCGCCAGTGCTGTTGGGGTCCATATCACTGACCATGTTGGTCCACGCGGATGACACCTGCTTAGCCATAGTAGCTTTTTTTTCTCGGAAACAAGGGGCATCGCCCTACAGCCCTACCCCGGAACGTCATTAAAGGCATACGCAACCTATGACAATTATTGTCAGCCTACTGCAACACACGACAGGAACCATCCATAACGGGGCCCAAGGCCCAATGCCTGACACCTTAACAACATGGTTGATCTTCTGGAAGGACGCATTTCTGAGACATGGGATAGCGGCAGACGTGCCTGCCGTCGCGGCGCATGATGTCTTTAGCACAAGTCGGTCAAATTGTTCTTGGTCCATGAGGGTACTGTTGAATCCCCCGGCGTGAGATCGAGGAATGCGTTCTCCAAATCCCGACCCCTCAATGGCTGCTCAGAAAAGGCCACCGCCACGGCCTAAAGATATCTGCTTTCAACGCTTCGCGGCCTATCAGCCATCCCCCCACAGGCAGGCGATAGTTGATAGTGACGCCATTAAAGGGCTTCCCCATGTTGACGGAATATTGGACGGCATAGCTATAATTGCACTGCTTGTTGGAACCAGCACCCTTGTTGGACCCGCCCCCATTAATCCATACCGTAACTGGGAGTTCGGAGATATTGGCTAGGTCAGAAGGACGGACAATGTTGAGATAGAGACAATCTTCCGACATGGAATAACACGAGGTCCAGTCAATGAATGCTATGGCCCCAGCAGTTGTTCCTTATATTCGGTGACTGGCTGAACTCTGTCCCGCGTCTCCTTATAGGCTCAAGTCGAGTAAAGCGGTCCGCTTTCTCTGCAACAATGAACAGTGAAATCGCAGAAATATAACTTGACTATTCACTCACCTGCGCGTATCCGCCGATCGAATTTGAATTCTTCTACCTTTGCCTTTGAGCTTGTGTTGGAAAGTCACCCAGGTTCGGTTGCCGCAAGTACACGGTGACTAGACAGGTTATACCCACCGTGTCTCCTGAAGAAAACGATTTGCCCGATTGCCGTTCTGAATTAGCCAACTGACGCTATGGAAAAAGCTGCGAAGTACCGTCGTGATACACGCTTATAAGCCTTCAATCACAATAACCTTGAATGTCTCTAATGCTGGCAGTAAGTTTTCTCAATCCTTTACCTCCAACTCTCTACCACTCTGCAGTGCATGCGTCTTGGCCTTTTCTCCCCGTACCCTGATTGTTCCTCCAATGAGAGCCAAAGCTCGGCCTTGTGGCACCTGACACGTTGATGAGATGGACAACATTTGATCCTGTCCTGTTAACAGTAATTTCCACCTGCTCTGCGATGCTGCGTGAAAGGTCTCCCTTCGCACATCTTCCTCGGTTAGAACCCTGATGAAAAAGTCTCTATAGACTAAAAGGCCAAGTTTGCGGTAGCCTGCCCCGACAGCAAAGGGAATAACAACACCCTTGCCGCGATCAAAGCTACCTATGCCATACCCACGTTTCTCCACCTGAATATTGCTATAGACTTTCTCAGGAGGGGAAAGGATGCATGAGCAAGCAACCTGTACCCGCCTCCACTGCCAACCCTTCATTCAAACATGCGGTGTGCGCCATAAAGAGGAACTAACGGGCCGGTATAGATATGGTTATGGGCGCTTGGTGGGGCAAGGCGAAGTATGATGACCAGAGCTGCTCACGCTTGTCGTTCAGTGCAAGGCGACTTGAGGCTGGCAACGAGTTCAGCTAGACAGATCCGTCCTCTTCAACGCTACTAGACCCTATTGTGACCGAGTGGCCACCGTTAAGTACCCAGACATCAAGGACAACCACCACATCAGACTTAGGTAAGCCAAGATTAGGTAGAAGGACAACCTGGTACCTCCTAAGGCTTTAATTCTCTGCCATCGCAACAAGGTGTTCTTGTGCAATAATATTAAAAAGAATGTAAACTTTCTACATGGCTAAGTACAAGCCACAGTATTCATAGAGGGCGTCATGATATTGTTTCTCTATCATATAGGCTTGGTCAGGACAGACCAATCCTATCTTAGCAGTTGGCCGCAAGCCATTATACACGGTTCAAACAGTGGATTTCGCTAGCAGAGTCTAAGCACAAGTATAGAATCCAGCCAGGTATACCCATCATATACGTCAAGGGGTAGCCGCTTCGGGAAATACATTGGAGTAAATTCTATGCAAAATATGCAGGTTCTCCACTCGCCATATAATAGCAAATCCAGGAAACATGTCAACTTAGCAAGAACAGGCACATCTGGCCAAGAAGAGGCCCACGAGCTAATCATTTCAGAGGTGGAGTGATGTCAGAGTCCTCGCCCAACAGCATTATTCACCGCATAAAACAAGATATCCACTGCTTTTCTAAGGCTCAAGCAGGCTAATAGAAGCTTCTGCGCAATAAAACTGCGCATCCAGTCCATAATTCCATCAAGCACCTCTCAGCTAAGCGTAAGCCAACAAGCATAATTAGCCTTAGCATCCTGAGGTCCCTTGGGAAATTACAACCCACCATAATGCTTGCGCCTACAGGTCTAGCACGCATCACAATGACAGACCCCATGGTATTACTTATAGTAATATTCCTCATTCGTAGCCGTCCAGTCGATAAAGAAGCCATCAAACAGATACCGCCTCACAACTTCATCCATAATATCAAATATCCACTCCTGATAGTACCATGGACTCGGACACACCAAGGCCAGTCCTCCAGTATGCCTCTGTAATTCCCCAGCTGGCGAAACATAACACCACTCCAGATGCTCCGCAACCTCTCTGCAGACCTTTGAGATATCCATCCGCGCCAACAGACGTATCCTCCGCGCGCTCGCAGCAGCAAAGGCATCCTCAATAAGATTGCCACTGAACCGCTGTGCGACAAGCTTGTTCTTTGAGTGGAATGGTAGTGCCGTTGGGTATTGCGTCTGGATCCCGCCAACACCTATCAGCCAGCGTCAGCGCCGAGCTGGAATGCAACCGGCGACTTTGTCCAAATCCATGTTCGCATCGGCTTCGCGCGAATTGGCCTGGAGCATGCTGAAGGGCTTCAGTCACTATTTTTTCGATCTGGAAGTTGCCGGTGTCGTCCATCGTTGTGTTGCGCTGCGTGGAGGTTTAGGTCGGTTAGGGCTAGACAAGTGACACGTAAGGAACCAGAAAGTTAAGTACCATCAACCATGCGACGAGGGATTTATTTATTATACCGATAGGTCAATATTTTCTGGGTGTCCCCAGCTAACTGACAGCTTGAAGCCCCTTGTTTTCGAGGTGGATTTCCTATCTAGGGCTGGGTATCTACCGGCCGGTTAGCAGAGGCGTGAGGTCTGGTAACCGGGCAATCTCCCCGCAACCGCAACAGGGAGGACTTGAGCGTGGGGCTAAAGGCCTACTCAGCTGACCCCGGCTTTGCCCAATGGTTTCTAAGGCAAGCAGTCCGTCTCGAGCGGGCTGTTTATCTCGCATGCTACGCTGTTCTACCATCAGCACCTAGATCAAGCCTCGATAAACTGGAGTACGCATGCTATAGTATGGCGTCTCAATATACCAATTTGCCATTCTCATGGATATCCGTCCCTATACGCAGATTATTTCGAACTTGTTCTTCTAGGGAAAATATCTCACCTATGTAAGGCGCGAAACGATATGCCGTTGCCATTTTCAGTAGATCATGATGGTTAGGTATGGTGATAAGCACGCGGTTGGTTACTGTAGTACTGTCACTACGTACGTTCTGAGCCTTAGTCAGGGTACTGCTACTTTACAGTTTACTAAAACCTCTCAGTCACATATGGTTGTTCGACTTTGCTCGAAACTCGAGGAAATGTGGCATTTAGGGCTGTGTCGGCTGTTTCAGCTGTTTGAATGATTGCTCTTAAATGCGATAGGTGTCAGAGATATCTTGAACAAACATCTTGTAGAATTGAAGAAAATTCATTGCCTAAATGAATTGCTGATGGAGCAGCATAAGTTGTATGTACCGCATACCCTTTGGGTTCATATTACTATTCTAATTGTTGATTGTTACCCCATTAATCTCCATATTAAATACATTTGGCTTCCCAATCTCTTCAAATTCCTTCGTCCCGCGCCGAAGGTGGATACAATCAACAGAGCTCCCATCTGGCTTTGGCAGCTGCAGTCATCCATTGAAGCTCGCCCTCTGCTTTTGCGCGTTTGAAGCCGGTGTTGCGAGGGTACCAGAATTTACGGTCACTTGTGGGTTTGTATTCGGGGACAGATTCGCAGCCGAGCTTGTGGAGGATTACCTGTTCCAAGAGGCTCTGCTGGAGTTAGTTGATCGATTGTTTCGTCGAGGTTTTTGGGTCTTAACTTACGGTGTCGGTAGTTCGGGCTCGCGCAGTGAGGAAGAAGGCCATGAAGGAGGATCACGTTGCCCTTCTTGTCCACCACTGTCGAGAATCGCTTACAGTCTTTGATGTGTGTGCAGTGCTGAGCATTGATTGGTGTGTCAAGGCCTTCGGGGTGACCGTAAAGATATTTTACGACACCCTCGAGTCCATCCTCGCAGACACATGTCCCGCCACCACACTCAGGGATATTTGTGAAGACATGGATAACAGCCAACGCATTGCCAGATCAATCAAGAAACATGAGGTACCAGTAATCGTCTGAATGTCAACCACCGAGGTCCTGTGGGATGAAACGACTCATCGCCACTGCCCTTCGCGGCCTTCTCGCTCGAGCTGAAATTGATGATGAATGCATCGCCAGAGTACTGTTCGTGAGTAGGATCGACTCCATTCTCCCCACCGCAAATCTCAACGATCTTGTTCCAGGCCTCTGGCGCGAGTTCCTCAGCGGGCACTTCCCTATGTCTGGGGAGATGCAGGTATTCGCTGTGCCAGGTGGACTTGTCGTGCTAGTCATAGTTGATCCTTACCCAGAGGTCTTTGATCCACTTGTTGATGTACTCTGCTTTGATTTCGCCTGTCACACAGAGTCATCCCCTTGTGAGGAAGTGGTCAACGTCTTCAGGTGTCAGGTGTTTGTAAGGCACCATTATCTTTGTCAACTCCAAGACTTGGCTGCCAACCAGAGAGGTGAGCCATTTTCAAGACTGCCATGAGGTTTTGACGCCATGGCTCCGGAAACTAAAATCACGGAGGACATAGTAAAGTGCATTCTTTAGCTTGTAGGTGGCTGGAGACGGAAATCTAGTTGTATACTAACCCGAGCCATTGCGAGCTGGGCATACTTGGACAAAAATAATGGACCGGCGGGATGGGATGGAGCAAGCCTAGTGTTGTTCATGGGTCGCTGTTGTGGTTGACAGTAACAGAGGCCGACTCCAACTTACAAGATATGTAGTCCTGCCTGGCAATTTGCTGCGACGAAGGCTTCCAAGGTTCTGTAGGAGGATACCTCTCAGGCTACAGAGGTTTAGATTCGTGCGGTTACATGCCAAATGTTTCCCTGTGACCAAAATGTGCTTGATCCCATTTGTTACTCACATCTTTCGGTCAATTTATGTCAATTCGACACCATGCCTCGATTTAGGAGTAGGTAGTAGTATGTTTGCACGAGCGTTGGAGGTCCACACAGCCAGTTCTAGCCCTGCCACTAAGCAACAATCAACATGATCATCATCCGAGCCTAGAAACTCCTGCGTAGCAGTTACCATTTTTCAAACACATGGTAGTATACTGCTGAACTGCTAATGCCTGCCTTCGACTACTATTCATCCATAAGCCATCCCGTAATAAAACAGTACTGGGGTAGTCTAAATACATGTATCTTACCGTATCAATGAGATTGTAAGAAATACTTAGTCAGCATACTCGCTGCTTGAACCTCTTGTCTGCTGCTCTTGCGCGCCTCTGGATGTCCGGTTTCATTCTCAGTGAATTAATTCGATTGGCGCGACACCTCCAGCAGCTCCAGCGGAACTTTTTTGACCTGTAGCGTCGCTACCGTGCTCGTGGTTGTCAACGTCATGGACAAGGACTCGGAACCGTCACAAGCGCAACCAACTCCTGAGGACCCCGTCCAGTCTATCGAGGAGGACGTCAGGGGCGATGGCGTCCCCAGCAATATTAGCGAGGACCTATGGAAGGCCATGATGGACGTTGTGCTGGCCATCTACGAGGTTAGAGAAGCAGAGTAAGTGGTTTCCCTTGCTTTAATTGAACGCGCGACGATCGAGCGAGGAACCCTTCCCGTTCCAGCTCGCGTGTCGCATCGCAAAAATCAAGGGAACATGCAGCTCACCATACGTTTCTTTTTCTCTTCGCAAATTGCAGTGGCCATGATCCCTCAAGACTCTTTCATCGCAGCGTTAATAAGCGCAATGTGCCCGACTACTATGATATCATCAAGGAGCCAATGGCTCTTAGCATCCTGAAACAGAGGATCAACAAGCGCGAGTACAAGAAGTTTATGGACTTTGTCCGTGATTGCGCATTGGTATGTCCTACCATTTTTCTATTTATCGCGTCAAATCTAACATTATGTGCGACGCAGATCCCTCATAATGCGCAAACGTATAACCGTCCCAAGTCCCAAGCGTACGAAGATTCATTGGTGATCAAGGTTTGTGGAGGCAACTCGGGTTCCTACTCACGCTCAGCGAACCAGGGCTGACGATTGATTTTATTTATAGGATGCTTTTATCTCCGAATTCGAGAAACTGGTCAAGACAGGACTTGTAACCGCCGAGGAGGCTGAACTGCCCGATCTGGGAGAGATCCCGGAGGCGGATCCTTTGCCGGATGAGGAAGAGGAAGAGGACGAAGACGATGAAGACGACGAGGATGACGATGATTCGGACGATGAAGGTCGTCGCAAGAAGAAGCGGGGGCCGCGGCCCGGGTCGAAAAGAGATGGCGCAAAGGATGATGGAAATAAGTCTGTCGATCCCGAACAAAGGAAAAAGCGAGGTCGCCCCCCACGAGTTGATACACCAATGGAAGCGAGGATCAAGGCGGTCCTAAAGGGCATCCGGAAGCTGAAAGGTCCCGGGAGCCAATTGAAGGTTCGACATTTCGAGCGTTTACCTGACAAGAATGTGTATCCGGACTACTACATCGAGATCAAAGATCCCATTGCTATTGATCTCATCAAGCGCAAGTCCAAGCGGAAGAAGTACAACTCAGTGGATCATTTTATGAAAGACATGGACCTCATGTTCAACAACGCAAAGGCTTACAACCAGTCCGAAAGTCAAATCTATAAGGATGCTGTTGAACTCCAAGTCGAAGCACGAAGGCTTGCCGATATTGAAAAGAAGAAGCCTGACAGCGAGTACCTAATGGAGGACGGGCGACTACCTTTACCGGATGGCATTCTTCACAAGGGCGAGCTATGGAAAGTTGGGGATTGGGTGCATATACAAAACCCTAACGACGTGACCAAGCCTGTAGTGGCGCAAATCTACCGTACTTGGCAGGACGCTGAAGGCGAAAAGTGGATCAATGCATGCTGGTACTACCGACCGGAGCAGACCATTCATCATTTTGAAAAGCACTTTTACCCTAACGAGGTAGTTAAGACCGGTCAGTACCGCGATCATCGAGTCGAGGAGATCGTGGATCGCTGCTTCGTGATGTTCTTCACTCGGTACAACCGTGGGCGGCCCCGAGACTTTCCTCTCGACAAGGAAGTTTATGTGTGTGAAGCTCGCTATAACGAAGAGAAGCACAAACTCAACAAGATCAAAACCTGGGCCAGCTGTCTTCCGGATGAAGTGCGAGAGAAGGATTACGAGATGGACTTGTATGATGTGCCTAGGAAGATCAAAAAGATTCCCAGTCCAATCAAGCATCTGCTTAAGGATGATGCAAAGGAGACGGACGATCTTCCTAAGCCGACATGGGGAGCAGAGAACGCGCCACCAGTGGTGGGAGCTGTTCATTGCCGTCCTCGAGATGAAAATGTAAGTGCCTCGCTTGGCTTGTTATGTGATGCAATCTAACCTTTCTTTAGGAATCGCCACCACCAGAGCCAACCCCGTCACCTCCTCCTCCCACCATACCACAACCTGCTTTACCTTCCGTGCCCCGACAGGCTTCCATGAGCCAACCCACACCGCAAGCCGCCGTGAATAGCCCCGCCGGTGCCCTCTTAGCCGCGGCAAGCCCTATCCCCGCGCGCTCACCAGCTGTTCCCCTTGCGCAACCCTCACCAGGCCCGGTTCCTCCCATACCTTATCATCAACCTCAGCTTCCACCCGGCCAGGTCTACCAGCCCGGCTTACAACGGCGTCCCAGTGGCTATGTTTCCCAGAGCCCGATGCCAGGCGCTTACCAAGGACCAGCCACACCACAAGCCTACGCCGTGCCTCAAGCTCCCCAGTACGCTTCATATCAAGGGGGCCGCGTGCAGGCGCCGCCCGCCGTGTACAACCCCAATGCCCCGCGCCCTGTCGAAGTCTTCCACCTAAGTGACACTGCGAACGCTGCTATTCCCGAGGAGATCCGTGATCAGTTCCACTGCGACGATCAGGGTCATGTGCTTTTCTTCTCCAGCGCACCACTAGACATTGGCCCAACAGTCCAGCAAAGGCTTGGCCATTCACTAAAATACCTCGCTGCGAAGGAGGAGCGACGGAAACTAGTTGAGGCCAAGAAGCGCAAGGAGATCTCGGAGCGCGAGGAACGCGACAGAGCCGCCAAACGCCAGCGAGCCGATGCACAGACAGCTCTTGCCGCTCGTGTCGAGGTCGCGGCGGAGAAAGCGGTTGAGGTCATGACGAATGGTATCTTAAATGGCACGGATGAGATCTACAAGGCTCTTTATCAGCAGCACGCTGAGACCGCTCGACAAGCAGACGCAAAGGCACGCGAACAACAAACCCTTGCTGATCGTGCGATTCAGGCGAGGACTGCCCAGATTCAAGCGAACTCAACCAAAACAACATTTGTTAGCCTCAAAGGTAGGGGAGTCTACATGGATGAGATCGACTCTGTCCTTTGAAAAGAGGCAATTCAGGGTTGTCTCTAATGACTGCCTCAAGGTGGCTCGAGGTCTCGAGAAAGAGAAGAGGCCATATGGCATAAACAACTTCACTAGATTGAGTATAACAATTCATGGGCCGGTAACATGTACGATTGAAGACAGGTCGCTCGCTAAGGTCCAACCACTGAGGATCATCATCAGCATTACGGAAGGGTGTTCGCCTGTATATTAGCGCTAATCTAGTTTCAATTGATGCATTCACATCGCCTCGCCCTCCAGGATATCAGAGAGCGGGGATTCATCTTGGCACACAGTCTGGGGTACTAACTCGTAACACTGCAGATTAGTGGCCCGAGCTTCTTCGATCCTCGATCAATCTAATGAGCATCTCTACCTAGCATCTTTCTGGGTCTCCTCCCGCTGAATCTCTACTTCTATCTTCCTTCCTGTCTCCTGATTCTTTCCCTGGAAATGGATTCCACCATACTGGCATTAGCTAATGATTGTTTGCTCAGTCTCCCTGGTATTCAAGACTAAACAAGCGTGGCAGGAGCGATGTCGAAGCCCGACTTACAGGGGTAGAGCTAATGAGACTTGCAGTTTTGGTTACTCCGGGTCCAGAAGTCCGGCAGTTCCACGATTCGCAAAAGTGGTCTTAGGGAGGATAACGTGACCGGGCAGCATATCCTTAAACCAACGGGTGTGGGCGAGTCAGAAGGCCACAGATGGTAGAGCTTTCAAGGACAGCTGCGCGCGAGCTGAACCCTGGGTCTTCAACTGAACCGTCTTATACATACGGGCGAAGGGGCCGCTTTACATCATCCAAGCTCTACACTTCCTATCCCCGTTCCATAAGTTACCATGCGCTTTGTCTCTGCCCTCATCCCAGAGGCTCTGCCTCTCCTGCTCCTCGCGACTCCTGTCTTTACTCTGAATACAGACCCTTCACCCTATGGTGCCAGCATCTCCTTGCTTTTGCCGGGGAAAGTCGCCTTTCCCGGTAGCGAAATCTACAATGCTTCTGAGAATTCATACTTTGCAATACAGGAACGTCTGAGGCTTGCCCCTATTAGTTGACTTCTCTTAACTTCAACACAGTGTGATACATGCAGCTGTCACCTTTCGCTTCACTCCAGAGATCTTGCCCGAAGTATATGCAATATGGAAAGATTTTTGCCGCAGAATTGAACTCACCGGGATGGCCGATCTTACTTTTGTCCTGACTTTTATGGACATCCCGGCGCAGCTACCGAATTCTCGTAACAGTTTCGGCCTCTCACCGGACAGCCATCCCGACAGAGAGCTCTTCCTAGCTCTGTTTTCCCTACACTGGCTGGACACTGCATATTCTGACATAATAACGGCCGAAGCGAGGACCCTAATCCGCGATATTGAAAGTCTCGTGGCCGATGCGGGACTTGCGCACCCCTTCCTGTATGCGAACTGGGCCGCCTGGTGGCAGGACCCAATCCGTGGATATGGGAAAGAGAGTGTGAGGCACTTGCAGCGCATGTCGATGAAGTACGATCCGGACAGGGTGTTTCAGAAGAAAGTACCTGGCGGATTCAAGTTGTCACGCGATGAAGTTTGATTTCTTGGGCTCGTACTCCGAAGGTATCTCTCTCTTTCCAGGGTCTGAATGCAGTCAAGGATTGAGCGTCACTTTCTTGCCATCACACCCGCCATGGTTCAAAGCATCCTAGACAAGAGGGTGGATCTTTGGGAAACTTATTGTTCATTCTGATGGGCGGCTTCCACGAGGTTATGTACATGAAGGATTTGCATCAGATAAAGTCTTGGAGCGCGAGAGGCTTCCAAGGTATACTAGGATGCTCGCTGAGACTATGAGAAATTAACCTTAATCATTTTCATAGCGGAGAGCACTCCTGCTGAATAAACTTCGCGGATGAACGTCCCGACTTTATCAAACCAAGGATGACCGCACTTTAAGGTTTCTCAATATCTTAAGGTTCCCTGTCTAAATGGCTTGTTGCGCTCTCTTTCCCAGTTGCCCTTCGCCTCTTTCCATTTTCCCAGTCGACTTCCATCTCATTGCCATCCACGACTGACCAGACCATAACGACTCACAGTCCCGGTTTGACGCAACAACCAAACGGCCCTGAGCCTCGTCATGGCCTTCATCGCGCCCATCTACAGCATAAATGAAGCTGAAGCCGAAGCTGTATGTTCCGGCCTAACTCAGACTAGAAATAGCTTGTTCACGTACAGACCCCCCCGCGCCCCACGTTGCCCATCTGTCCCCAACCCATTCTAACATAATTCCGTATTGACAGTTTTGTCTTCACCGTCTGGGATATCAATCCCGTTGCCGCTGCATGCTTGCTCATCTCGCTCCCCATCGTGATCTTTGGGGGTAACTTGTTCTACTGGATTCGGCGTGCGGCGGACTACGACTAGTGAGTCTCCTTCCTTTCTTGATGTGTTCTTTACGTGGTGTTGACTTTGTATTCTCTTCTACAGCCCGTTGCCCTTGCACCAGAGGAGGCTTGTACGGTTCGTGGCTCCTAAAGCGAGCCAGGGCCAGCTTCCTGCCTCACAGCACAGATTTCCGCCATCCTCGAGAGATGTGGTACTATATATGACGCTTATGGGCTAGGAAGTGCTATCAACGAAGATCATGTGCGGCTTTCAAGCACTAGCAGCGGTACTCCAGCCTTTTATAAGAGGGATACTTTTTCATCAACTTTGCCCCGGTTACATTTTCGCACGTCCTGGCTTTTATGGCCTGTTACTGAGGCTGAGAGAGTTGGATACAGTTGCAACGGAAGTCTTCTTTTTAGAGATACGTCGAGGCCATCTAGATGCATGTCAACGCTTTGCGTATTACAGCATGAAATGAGTGTTTTCTAAGTGGCCTTCATGATTATCAGTTATACTAGTTACATGTCATCATATGTCGGCATGTCTGCCTTGCTCAGTGGCCGTAGCGAGGTCATGTGGTGCCACACCATGAAGTCTTCGCTTGGTCTTCCACCAGCTTAGGTATACAAGAGTCTTCATATTGTCATCATTTAACGCCTAGGCCGAGGACAGGGAATGCTTGATCCAAATCAACATCAGCGGTACTGAGCCTATAAATATGTAGTGGTTGTGGGGTAACGACTCGCAGCGGAATTTGGAGATAGTTGGCGGGTGAGGTGTCCTGAAGGTTCATGCAATTAGAAACGGCTGTGTTGTAAAACGAGCCTTCTTCAAGACTTTTCGTTTAGAAAAAGAGGAGTCACAGTATAGTAGAAGTTGGCAGCCATATGTATTCTTGGCACAATCATTCATCACTCCCACGCAAGGAGTTTGCCCTCAAGGGTAAAGTATGGATAGCTAGCTGGACTCGCTAGTAGTTTTAGGGTACAAATCACGGGGAAAATAGGAGAAAAAGCAATAGACAGATTTAGGCAAGTAGTTCCACAGTCATCGAAGACCAGCAACTAAGATTCTGTTCATCCCTCCCACTTGAGCCCCCCTTCCCTGTCTGCACCAAGCACAAGAAAGTAACAATGAAAGAACCTCTTATTTAATGTAAACCCCGTTTTCCTCCCGTACCATGGATGCGGGCTCTGGGTCATTCATCCACTGCCACAAGCTCCACAGTGAAAAGACCGAGCACTTCATCCACCCGTCATAGTCATCAATAGCTCCTCCAGATCAGGCCACGCCTCGACTGTTTTGACCCACCACCAGGCCTTTCGTTTGAGAAGATGAGTTGTATGATCATCAACGACATCCTCTTCTGCTTCCCGGGGCAACTGCGCCACCGCATCGGCCAAAGTCTGCAGCACCTCATCATCGATTACGATGCACGTGCGGCGGCTTATACCGTCCCGCTCTCCGCGCGCGCCTTGCGTTGCTTAGTGTAGCTCTCGAGATGCGATCGGACGGCTCCGAGCGAGAGGCCGGCAAAGCGCGCACTATCGTTCGTGATGACGGGGTGGTATCGCGACCCAATTGCTTCGTATGTGGCCGGCTCTGCATAGGCATCTGACCAGGATTTCTCTTCGAAGATTGCTCTTTTGGTGGAGGAATTGATGAGCTTTAGGACTTGGGGAAATAGCTGATGCGACTGCGGGCCGTAGGCCGTGCGGTAAATTGCAAATCCCCAGGTCATGCTGGGGCTTGCTCTTAACATGTAAAGGAGCCTTTCGGTTGGGAGAGGGACCATGATTGTAATGGTGTGAGGGCTGGCAGCCTGGGTGTTTTAGATGTCAGATATCCGGGTAGATATTAGTCTGTTGCGCCTAGCGTGGTTACTACTAGATTAACCATTAGTTAATTATAACCTTTATAACCTGTAGGATACTCCAAGCCGCCAGCAGAATGCCAAATCTCGGTTGCTGCCATTCACTCCTGGAGATCCTCCGAGCCGTTACCAAATGTCGGTTTTTGTGAGGAATCTCGAACGTCAGGCGATCAAAGAAGAAGGAATGACGAAACTAGGCCATAACCTGCTAGGAGATAATAAATGGGGAATGTAGTAGTATTCTTCGTGGTGTCTAGAGATCGAAGCTATCTCGGGCAGGACGGCATGGTGACCTGGATGTCTAATTTAGCTGGTACCTTAACTGATTTCACCCCCCCTTATTCTTGTAGTAGTCCTTACAGCAGTTCTTTGAATTTGCGTGGGAAGGGTCTCTTAGTTTAATTTGCACGCGTTTTAAGCATTGAAATGTCCTCTTGTTCCCAGTCAGCCCCTAAAACTACAAGAAGAGGAATGAGAAGTGTGTGTAGCAAGAAGGATGGAAATGTAAAGGATAAGGTTTATTGGGACATTGGTGATATGTAGGTGTGTAGGTGTTGACTATCTAATAAAATGAAGGAAGCCAGGTAATAATATAACCAACAAACAAGCAGAGTCCTTGATTATGCCCTTTCCATCTTCCCTATCGCTCATATACACTCCCACCCTCAATAAGTCAGATTCTAGATAGAGGGGTTCTACTAAGAAAAAGAGCTCTAGAAGACATTGGTTGTGTGTAAATGGAATAGGTGGACTCAGCAAGCATATCCAGGTGTTTCGCCCAGTGCCAGATGGCATGGTGGTACACTATGGATTTCACTTAAGCATATTTCATCATTGTCCATAACCATCTACCAAAAGAACAGGATGTGGAGAGAAGAACAAAAGTTAGTGGTGGGGAAGATCCAGTATTATGTACTACTAAGAGCGGGGGGCCTCAGGCTGCAGGGTCGCATCCAATCTTCACCTCAAGTACTGGAACACTGGGCGCTACATAAAGCGGAGAGGAAAGCAGCAGTGGGTGAGAACCAATGTATACAAGCTAATCCCTACTGTTGTATATTTTTGTTTTGCTTATTTTTATTTTGATTCTTCATACTAAAAAGAGAGGTTCTTTTCTTTATGAACAAATAAATTACACACCAACTTGTGATTGCCGCCAAATCCAAAGGGAATATTCCCAGCAGGATTTTTGACCTGCAAGCCAGACGAATATGCAAGCTACAGGCGGCTCGACGTCGAACATGGTGGCTAATGTCGTGGTTGTCAACAGCAGGATTCGCTCTACAAGAGTTCACCGGGGCAAGTGTGCTGCCCACCCAGACGAGACAGGACACAAGCCAGGGAGATTTTCTCTTTTCACTTTGAGAAGGGCACGTTACCTCCACATGGAATCTAGACTCTTGTCACCCAAAGACGCGAGAATCGGTCGAAGATGCCTTGGTCTCGCAATGGTGTTCAGCCCGTAGAATATAACACCATTCTTCTTCACACGCCTGCCGCTCTCTTTCTTGTGATTAAAAAAAAGAAAAACGAAGAAAACAGCCATGACCATAAAGTATCCAGTGAACGCCAGCCACCCCATGCGTCGGTTTCATATGCCATCATCCATGGCTTGCTACTTTCTCAGGAAGTTGATGAGCTTCTTCCATGACACTCGTGAGCCCGAGATCATCCCACAGACTGTACCCTCTGTGCTAGAGGAACACTGCAACATGGCTCGCTATTACAAAAAGATTTCGTGCATAACCCTGCCTCTCTTGTTCCCCGGCTCTAACGAGAATCAGCTCCAGGTACCCGAGCTACCCATCCACTCGCCATTCGGATCTCAAGATCACGTTGTAACATCGTCAATGCTAGTCTCTGTTATCGACCAACATGCCGAATTGGCCCTTTTCAACCCCTACGTTGTTCTATCCGCTTTCTATTCGCAAAGCAATTGCTCACAGCATACTAAACACCGCTGAATAAGCTTATGTGGAGGAGAACAGCGGTCAGGCCAAATGCACTACTGCAGGACATAATAGAGCCTACGCGCCAGCCGCTGTTGCCTGGAGTGCGTTTGGAAGACACGACGTGGGCTATTTTGAAATGAAATCGTCACTCGGTAGGTTGATTGCCTTGATCTCTCACTCTACACAGGGGCCAGAAGGCCAGCAAGGATGATTAACCGTGGATAATGTTAGGACCGTTGAAAACGACGTTGTCTACCTGGAACCCAACATTCTTCCTCAATTTCTCGCACACCGAGCCAACGGCACCCGTCAATCCCGCTGCCGTGGCGACACATTGCTCTCTTATGCAGGTTTTCATCCCCGAGCTTTGCTGAGATCGCTCTTCTGGTACCTCAACGCGGGTCATGGTTGACCGCACCATCATTGACAGGGGGGAATACTGAAGAAGGACTTGATGCTACTCATTCTCTCCGCGGAGCTGCACGTAGCTGAATGGGGCCTAATTGCTTGAACTAATACCCGGCGACTCCTAAAATAAGGGGCGTGCCAAAGTTTCAAAGCCCTGGCCTCTCCGCATATAGGGTGTGGACGTGTCCAGGCCAGCATCTTGCATTCAATAAAATTACGATTGTCCCTCGTCGTCATGGCTCACGGGTTTGATTTAGTGCGCGTCGCGGAGGAACGGTGGGGGATACCAGAGTGCCAACCACACATATTAGCTTCGATTCCAGCGCTTGTTGGTGATTTGGATAATGAAATTATGGAGAGGCAGGGAGTCGATGAGGAAAAGTGGTGGTTTTGTGGGAGAGGCAGTTGCCTCCGATAATATAAGGATGGATTTGATCAAGTCTCTTTGAATTGGCCCTCTTGATTCTCCGCTGGTAAGTACTCCTGCCGCATGATGTGATGTATGGCCAGTTCCTAGGCTAGCCCTAAAGGTGTGCGGAAGCGTTATCAAGAACATAACCCAGTGGTACCGGGGCCATCAGGACAGACAAGGTGCTGATGGCAAAAGGGAGAAAGGTATCGAGGAAGTAGCACTGCTATGAAGTCTCACTCACTATGTTGTCTTACTAGGATGGGATCTATGCCATAGCATCGCTGATTGGTTGGCGACACATAATTTATACTACTGAGGTACCTAGTAGGCAACCTTGCTTTTTACCCCGCAGAATAAGGCATCTACAGATCTGTCTACGCCCAACTTCTCAGCATAATGGACTTCAACCTCGCAAACAACCGCACCTACCCCCTTGCGCGCACCACTGCGGCATCCGCCCGCCTGAACTATCAATTCTACCTCTGGAAAGACTCTCTCGGCTTCAACCTCCACCCAGCCATCGCCGCCACCCTTGAAACCCAAGCACAAAGCCCACTATGTATCGCCGACATCTGCACCGGGACTGCGATCTGGCTCCTCGACCTCCTCCCCTCCCTGCCCCCTACAGCAACCCTTGAGGGCCTCGACATGAGCCTATCCCTCACGCCACCAGCCCCCTGGCTCCCCGCAAACCTCACCCTCCGCGAATGGAATCTCGACGACGACGTCCCTGAAGACCTACTAGAGAGATACGACGTCATCCACCTCCGCCTGCTTGTCCTCGTCGTACAGAATAGCGATCCGCGCCCGATAATCCGGAAGGTTGCGCAGATGCTCAAACCAGGTGGCTGGATCCAGTGGGACGACTATAATTACCAGGGGACACATGTAGTCAAAGTCGACGATGGCCTGGAAACGCCCGCGCTTGATCGTCTCTGCGCATTCTTGTACACGAACGGGCGGCAAGACTGGGTCACCGAGCTCCAGGGGATTCTGGAAGCGGAGGGGTTATTCGACCAGACTCAGATCTTTCATTATCGGCCGCGGCGTGAGATGGCTAGAGCGAATGGGGAGTTGCATCTTGCGACAATTGAGGAGTTTGCGAGGAGACTGGGTGAAGATGGAAAGGGGGGTGAAGGGGCAGAGTTGCTGGGGATTGTCAGGCAGGGTGCCCAGGAGGTTGAGCTGGGGGCTGCCATGTCGACGCCGAGGGCTGTTACTATCGGGCGGAAGTTGGGCGCGTGAGCTGGAGGGCATCGTTTCCTGCCAGCGTTGTCCTGGTAGATTGCAGGGCTATATATCTCATTGACTGAGTAAACCCCAGGTAGGTCACGAGAGTTCAAAAGGCTTTTAACACCACCGCATCCTCATCGTTCGCCCTGATGCAAAACAGTAGGATGATGCAGGATCGTTTGCTCAAAGATACCCTGCAGAGCCCTACCACCTGAAATCACGCAAACTAGTATTGGGACTTCCGTTCCTTTGTTCTATGGCGAGCACTCACTTGATAGTGCGAAATCATAGAGACTACTTGCTCCTAGCTAGATTCTTCCTTCATACACATATTCTAAATAGCTTGAAGGGTCCATCATCCAGTCATCCATCTCCATTTCGCTCCTGTCAGCCAGTGTTATCTAGTAGCAAATGCTTTCATGCCCTTAGCCGCGGCCCGCCTAATCATGTCCCTGAGTACTCTCAACCCAACGGGTCACTGAGGAGGACGCAGGCGATGTTGCACATCCAGTTGTCAGTTGGCTGAATTTCTTGGCACCCCGACATCCTGATTGAAAGCCTCGTGCCGTCCATGCAGGCATAAATAATCCGTACATGACGGGGCCCAACGAGAGAGACCATAATAACCTAGTCAAGCAAACCGCTCAAGTCAGTACATATCCGTGAGTAACAGTGGGCAGGCCAGCCATAGAGATCTCAGGATTGAAAACAGATTGCAACATACCGGAAACCTCTTCTCGCCCTTGAAAGCCAATTTGTCTTCGCGATCCGGCTCGGGGTCCCCGTTTTCTGACTGCTCCGCCTCGCCAGCGAGTATGGGACCTTCGTCGAATGTAGCTGGCTGATGCGCTCGGCTGCGCATGGCCGTGACAATGGAAGTCAGCTCACCCAGACTTATGCTGTTTGCGCAGCCGCTGCATGACTGCACGCCTAGCAGGATCAGGTGCGGATAAATGGGACTCCCATTAGGCCTCGTGTTGGTGTACTCGTATACGCGCGTGTGCCATCGAATGTTAGCCTGATAATTGGACCGCGTGAAGCCACGTGTTTCCATATTAAATGCATGGGGGGCTCTGAAGCGCATGTTAGAACGGAATCCCAAAACAAAGACACATATCGGAGCGGTGGCTGCTCCCCGGCTGAGAGTCATAAACATACGAGATGGCTTGAATGTTGCAGAATGTGGCGAGATTTGGGCAGCCAGGTGGGAGGCGCCGAGGGTACAAGCCCATCGCCCAATCCTGAATGTAATGGGCGACCTCTCCCCCGCGGGAATAGAAGTCGTCCTCAGGATCTGAAAAGATCTTCTTTATCTGATTCGCCGGCGAGGGATCATCTTCAGGGGCACCTTCCTCCGCCGCGACTCTGAAAAACTCGCCATTCGGATCGATCGAGTGGTTGGTAATGATGCTCTGGGGGCGGAGGAGGAAAAGGACGGGCGGACGTTTGTTCAGGTTCCCCGCTCGGGTGTTCGATAATGAAAAGGCCTCCGTAGTTAGAGTGATATTGTTATTCGTGAGGAACTTCGAGGGGACAACGTTCTCGCTCTCAAGACGCTGATCCATACGAGGATCCGTCAGGGAAGCCCAGAGGCTGCGTAACCTGTGGCGAAGGGCCGCGCTGGTCATATTGATGACGGACGGGAAGGCTGTCCAAGAAAAGGGATGAGTGTAGCTCTGCCGACGACGGTTGAATGAGAGAGAGAAAACCTCTAGAGGTGGCAAGGAGAGATTGAGGGGGCGGTCAAGTTCACATAAAGTTCACGTAGTTTTGGGAGGCCAGTTGAGTGACAGGAGAAGCATGGGGAAACCTTAGAACGATGACAAGAAGAGACTTAGGGTTAGCCACAGGCGGTTCTCGGCAAGGTTTGCTCCATGGTTTCTTCTCCTGTTGTTGCTACTATATTATGTATTACCCTCCCTATTTAGGTATGCCTTTTGAATAATATGTAACAATTGTGGTGAAGGTGCGTGGTGTTTGAATAAAGTTTCATATTATCTGGTGGTTTGTACGCCAATGAAACAGACCTCCATGTAAACAGTGACTCTGAAACTAACAGAAACCTGACTCTCAATTCTTATTCAGTTGCTTTGTGATTCACAGTGGTGCGTTTGCTATTGGACGATACTGTAATAAATCGACAATACCGAGTCAATAGCTAACTCGCCGCTGCCTTGATAGACGTCGTTCAAGCAGGGGAATGAAAATGCCATTCAACAACCATAAGCTATTCCATCTAGCATATTATCATCATGAACCAACACATGGTAGCCCTATTCTGTCGCATGGAGGATAATCAACAGGAGACTAGGGTTAATGCGTTGCAGGCCTGAATAGACTGGAGTCTTCAGAAAACATATTGTATCTCCTGATAAATGGCCAGCCCTATTTCGCCCTCAAAGGACAGTCAACAGACCATTTGTCTCAATGCATCACAGGCATGAATAGATTGGAATCTCGGATAACATGCTGTATAAATCGAGGCTGTCTCTTGATTCCTGGCCAGTTCCCGTATCTGTGTGTATTGCTTCTCTACCTCTGCTCCTTTCCTCTCTCGCTGTTCTTTTCCTCTCCCAGCATAGGAACTTCTTGAATTGGCTATCCTCTGGAACACCATATACGCGTGGAAGATAGCAATGTCGACCCCCACCCCATTTAGGAACTTACCTCAAACCGAGTCGGAATGGCTGCTGGCGGCCATGAAGGCCAAGGTTGAGAACACCAGTCTTTTGGGCTTTAGAGACCACCGTTCTGGGTCAAAAGTCACCAAAGAACAGTTTTTATGCTTCCGCACCCTGGTGCTTCCACGGAGACGCCGAGATTTCAATGCGGCACATTGAAGCCTCGCCCAAAAGCTCGCCACAGCAAACCAGGAACTAAGCGTATCGGCTGACTTCAGCAACTTTATAGCTGCGATACAGAACCGCTTGACCCAGCCCACGGGAGACTTTTCCCAAATCCTCAACATGGACGAGGAGATAACTGGCGGCATCAATGGCAACTACCCTACAAAACTCCAGCAAGCCGATGAGGCCCCAGTAAACGCCTCTTTGATATGTTTACTACACGCAATACTCAATACTTCATCAAGGCCAGTTACGGCATGGAGGCATACAAGAATACGGCTCAAAGCCGTGTTTGGAACTTTGCCAGGGGGCGCGCAGAGAAGCATGGTGGCCATCACGGATGGTCAGCTGCAATCGATAATCAACCACGAAGTTAGAGCCGTGGTTGAGTGTAAGAAGGGAGAGCGCAAGGACACGGACACAACCATAGGCATGCAGGAGGCAGCGCTATTTGTTGCGTGGATACGAGAGTACTCCGCACACCCCAATCTGTCTGTTCCTACCCACTTATACCAGGCACCCAATGGGAAGCTAACGTTAGCAGCCGCGTCCTTGTCTCCCAGGACAAAATGCAACTCTTCATCACTTTCGCCCGGACACCGCTGAACTGGCGGGAGTTCCTCCTGCGCGACAGAATGTCCACTCCACGATCTTTCATGCGTCTGCACCGTTTTGGCCCCTGGAATCTGACGAAGGCCAACGAGGTCAAGCAGGCTGCGGCGATTCTTCTCGCTATCGCAAAGTAGTGGAAAAGACTTGTTCCACAGACCGAATTTGGGGCTGCTGAATAAGTTTGTGGTGGTGGCTGGGCCGAGAATGGTAGCAATTAGGGCTTCGTGGATAGATCGACTAGGGTTTGCCTATGCGACAATCAATTACTTTTGCATGCCCTGCAAGCACCACCAAGCGACCAAAGCTTAATAGAAAGCAGCTTCTCTTCATTTCCACTAAATTAATTACGTACTATTCACAATTTTCAACTCTTGCTGCTGCTTTTGGTCTTGTTTTATACCAGGTATCTTTTTCGAGCATCCGGCATCACGTTGGATACTCTCGGACTTAAAGAATGAGAAAGGCCAGAATGACGAGCCTCTAGGGAAATTAAGAACCGGTTAACTGTCAATATGCCTATCACTCACTCTTCGAGGTATCCGCGACGCTTTACGCCGAAAGTCCGTGGCGATGTGGCTACCGCTGCGCTGAGTGGATTCGAGTCAGCTACACGAGTTGACTTTGGCAAATTCAGCAGCAAGATTGGCACTCTGTGGGAACGGTAAGTTTGTTCGTTCGTTAGAACTCGGTCAGGACTGATGGCATGGTAGGCTGAAGCGGCTAGTGACCTACGCAGAAAAGGTCCTCTACAGCCACCTTGACGACGAGTTTGACAACACATCGCCCGTGGCCAGACGCAGCTACAGCTTAGGCCCGACCCGTCCGCGTCGCTTGTCAAGGCGCAACTGTCCAGATGGGGCTTATACAATTCATGTCTGCAGGCCTAGCACATCCGCTGTCCCCACGGCCATCCACTGCGACCATCTAATTGTTGGTCGGGATGGGGAAGAAGCAGATCTTCCCCGGGCCTTGGAAACTTATCAAGAACTTTACGACTTCATGGAAGGTGCATGTCAGAAGTACAAGGTGGGGGTTTGGAGGCCGGGAGCAGGAATTATCCACCAGATTGTGCTGGAGAGCTACGCTTACTCTGCTGGAATGATGGTGGGTACGGATTCGCATACACCGAATGCTGGTGGAATGGGCACGATTGCTATAGGAGCTGGAGGAGCAAATGCTGTTGATGTCATGGCTGGTCTACCGCTGGAGTTGACTGCGCCTAGGATACTGGGTGTGCGACTTCACGGCGCCCTGTCCGGCAGGGCATCACCAAAAGACATTATCAACAAGCTTGCAGGAATGATTTCAAGTTCCAGCCTCCAACCGGCGATGCCCTTCCCAGTCGAGGTTATCAGGATTCTGACCAAGCATATATTCCCCCTCCAACAGAGAGACGACAGCCACCGCTCCAAGCTCGACGTTAGCATCAGCCCCCAGTCCCAGAGGCTCCAGAAACCGGTGCCATTCGCTCCATGGGACAGTCATAACTTGACCAGCGGTCTCATTCCCATCAAAACAAAAGGCAACTGCACAACCGACCACATTACACCCGCCGGACCCTGGTTCCGTTTCCGAGGCCACCTTGAGAAGAGAACGTATCCAACAACACGCTAATTGGCGCAGTGAACGCAGAAACAGGAAACGCCAATCAAGTGCGCAGCCAACTCAGCGAACAAGATGGCGATGTCCGGGGCACCGCACGCTACTACCAATCACAAGGCCAGCCGTGGGTGGTCGTTGCAGATCACAACTACAGCGAGGGGTCGTCGCGCAAACATGCAGCATTGCAGCCGCGATACCTTGGCGGCGTTGCAATTGTTGCCAAGAGCTTTGCACGTATCCACGAGGCGAACTTTAAAGGGCAGGGAATGTTGGCTGTGACGTTGCAGAGGAAGCAGATTATGATTGGATTAGGGTTTCGGATCGAATAAGTATTATGGGCATGACGGCCTTTGCACCGGGTAAGCCCTTACAATGAGGGTACAGACTGATTCGAGGGAGGACTGGGAGGCGGCTTTGGTGCATACATTAAGTCAGGAGCAGATTGAGTATTTTAAGGCGGGGAGTGCGTTGAATTTAATGGCCCAAGTATCAGAATGGGGCGTAGCAACTTTGACGTGTTGATTTGTGTTCGCTTGACCTCTTTAGACCTGTATGAAAGCTGTAGGAGGCTTCTGATTCTTTATGCTCATTCGCTTTGTCCTGTTGATCGGCTGGCGGCACTGTTACCGGAAAGTGTTTAAAGGATGAAAAAGCTATGTGGCAATGTTGAATCATATCCATATTGGCGCCCTGACAGAGTCTACTCGACTGACCATTACGGAAGAAAACTCCACGCATCAGTAGAGCCCATTCCGACCCCTTCAACAAAGAGGTCTGCCCAGGGAATGTCGACTCTCACGTCTGGAAATTGACCGGACAGCTCTTCCACCGGGTCTTCGGATCTGGGCGTTGGAAACGTATGTGTTTGTAGACCAAACCAGGACTGGAATTCGGTATCCAAGTCGGCGCCAGCCGGGTCAGGCTCGTCGAACAGAGTGAGGATGGAGTTGCCCAGGCGCTCGATGATCGATGAACACTTCTCACCTACTGCGCGGCCATTAGAGATACCACGGAAGAGTGTTAGAAAGGTAAGGATATTCGTCTGCACGACTGGCTTGCTTAATTCATGACGGAGTGGAGGTGAAGACCGCAAGGCATAAAGCATGGTGACAGCAGCCATAAAAAGTGAGTGGATGGCAACGAATGTGTATTTTATCCGGTTACGCGCGTACAGCGAGCTATATGAGTTGATTAGACCAATAGCAGACTCCATGCACAGTCGAAGATCTTCAGACGAGGGCATTGGCACTGCTCGGGACGGGCGGTAAAGTGACAACATGGCATGATGGAATGCAATCTGAAACCACTCCTGAGACTGAAAAGTGGAGGATGTCCGCACGTATCTTGGGGCCATCATTAGCCAGTAATTCAGTTCTGAACAGAAAGCGCTTCGAGCCGTCTCCAGCTCGTTTGGATTGGTTGGCGTTTGGCCGATGGAATGGGAGGTAGTGCTAATAGAATGGAAGGAAGTGTAGACCTTGGCGTTGATTTTCCGGAGCTGAATAATATGGATGAAGGTCGATGTGTCTTTTATTCGTGGCAGCGGCGGCGTGTCTGCCGCGGCAAACGACTCGTTGAGTTGATCATCTGTTAAGGGGAGGGGGAGTGGCACAGTGATGTCGTTTTCATGGATACCCAGCGGGCGACCCATGTTGATTGCCATGCTACAGCTCATGACATATGCACACCAAAACACTCGTTTGAGCATTTCCGAACGAAGAATATTCTGACCAGCTAGGCTCTCCTTGCGATGCAAGTCAATCCCCAAGGCTAACTGCAGGGCGAGGCCCGTAGTATACCACATATTGACTGACTGTGGTTCGGTATGCCCATACATACACAGCAGTAAGAGACACTGTATGCATTCAAAGTCGTCTGCCTGAATAACGACATGCAAATCTTGCACTGCCCGATTGAAAAAAAGTCGATGCAGCTGGTTGTTCCCGTCCTGCGTCGAAGACCTTTCTGTAGCTGTAATGGCGCAAACCATGTTCACTAGGAAACTGGAGATAGGACTCCTTACAGACCGTGCGATATAAGGATTGAGATGATCGTTGACAAATGTAGGCTGGTGTAGGACAGGCAAGTACGGCCATCGCCGCTCAAAGAACGCCTCCACTAGATTCTCAAAAGTAGCGTCATCGAAACAAGAACAGTCTGCATTGCTTTGAGAAGTAATCACATCGGGGTTCGCTACATCGTCACCCCACAAATACCAGGCGCTACTCAGGGCACTCCGGAATGAATCCCGGAAGTTTGGCTGGGGTGTGAACGTGGGTCGCAAGATCCGGCCAGTGTACGACAAATCGAGATTCAGAATCAAAGGGTCGTTCGGTATTGGTAGGCTATGCCCAGCTTCAGGCGAGTTATGACTGCCAGAAGCCCGCAGGCCGCCGGGAGAAGCCAAATTCCCCGCAGCCGTATCGAGCCGCACAGACACAGAACGCTTTTGCGATCGTAATCGATCAACCTCGAGAAATAGCGCATCATACTCCTTTTGCAGGGACAGAAGCCGGGCCCTTAGCGAGTCGCATTCGCAGTCAGGATGTGTCTGAACCACTAACCGGCGCGAAGGGACACATGACGCTCCTACAGATTCGCATGGGCCACACGTTGGGATCCTCCCATCACACTAGGACTAGTGATTAGAAGCCATTCTCATATGTCAAGAGAGAAGTCTGTGTACCTTTTGCTTCCGCCGTCTGCATCTCTCGCAAGCGGCAACACTGCGACTCAACCCCGGACGGTGTCGACGCACAGCAGGAAGGCGTGCGTTGGCAATGTTGGCTTCTCTCATGTCACTTGATCTAGAATGGAGACCAATGGAGCGAATTTCAACGCATTGCGGAGTGGTAGAAACACCACATGAGCTGTCACCAAATATCTATCCAGTAATGCAGGCTATTCGGCGAACCATGACGAGTATGAGTGGGCGTGAGAGCAAGAGAGAGAGAGAGAGACAAAAAAGTTGCAAAAACCTGGGGAAGATGGAGAAGGACATGGCTTAGCTGCTGACAAATGTGGATACCTCAGGCTCCTGGTAGGGCTGATTCATTACTCCCTCCGCTCTGCAGCGAGCGTGTTACCCTTTCGTTCTTCTCAGATTTAAGCTCTGGTCATACCTTGATTGAGCAGGGATGATACTCCCCATTACGGTTGAAGTTGCCATATCACTGAAATATTCTAGCTGAGTTCTCCCTCCTCACCATGTTCTCCCATACCTTTCCCTCACATTCTCCAACAAGCTTTATTATCAATGACCCGCAACGGTTCCTTAGTAGCTAAGCTACGCTCCTTTGCTTGATTCTTACCTTCACCTGTGTGGGGCTAATCACTCCCTCAAATGCACTGATCTGGTATCTCCTTTGCAAAGGCCTCAATAATCACCCGAGTGTCATCGAAACAAGAGGCCGTTCGATCAGACAGACGCCCGCTACAGACCTGAGATCTTGACAATCACCTTGGATCGCCTGGAAAGTGTGAGGAGGGAGGCGAATCCCATCTGTGATAGGAATCCATCTTTTGCCACATGGGGCTGGAGTTTCGATGCACCCTGCATGCCTTGGAGGTGGTATGCATTGATAGGCACAGGGAGCGGTAAGACAACATCAAAGAGTCCTGTACAAGCTTATCAGTGGGGGTAGGGAATGAAAGAATGGTTCGAAATCTTACCGCTTCATGCCCATCCAGAGGGACACACACAGCGGGATCATCCAATCCCGTAAGCGACGAATTCGATCTGCTGCTTTCCACAGTGCATCCAGCAAGCAAGGGACGTCCGTGCTTTTACCGTCCGCCTGGAAGTTCAACTGGATACCTCACACACCTGGTTCATGCATTTGTTCCAGCTCGTGGTCCGTCACACTCCCCAGCTCAACCACTGTGATTGCGTATACTGACTTTGTCTAGGCATGTAGTTCTTGGAGACATTTCATTGTTACCGTGAAGTCTGTTCCATAAGGTGATGGTTGGACAAGAACGATACCGCTACCTGTGCCATATTCAAAGATGCTTTTATTGAAGTCAATCAGTCTGTCCAGAGACGCGACATCTAGCGTATAAGCACGATCTGTGCGGCATGCGAACCTATCGTGGGATCGAACACGTGGACGTGGGTGTCGAAGGCACCGGGTGGTAGGGGAAACCTGCAACCACGCGATGCGGAGCGTAGGTAGCGCGCCAATGCGGGTTGCAACTCACTTTACCTTCCGACTAATCCCAGATGCTTCAATATGGGCTCCCGGCTTCATCGGCCGTGGCGTGACGGCCACTTGGAGGCATCTTCGCGTTGGGCTCTGAATGTGCTCGATGCTTGAGATGGCCAGGCAAGCTTCACGATATTATTCACTAACGTCTAGCGTCAACTTAACTATTCATTCTTCGTTCTGCCCGTCATTTTTGCTGTGCGATTCCTCCATCGGATCGTGCCGATCACCTGCGAAGACCGTTCGGATGGATCCGATAACCTAATCAGAGTAGCTATCCAAATCAACCGCGAATATACGACTTCTTCTGGTTTCAATCAGAGCAGAAGCACAATAGGCTAATGACAATGGTGCTTCAGTGAATAGCGGCAAAACAGCTCACCACTGGGGGACTCAATATTGCCGAGGAGAGGAGGCCGATTCCATACCGTAATTTGGCCGTTGGAGGAGTGATGAATGTCTTTCAAGGTAGGTTAGATCATGTCTAGATTTACATATACAAGATTACTGACTGGAACTCCAGTTACATCATTGGGTCAGCCAATGGAGGTGCTCAAGACACATGTATGGGCGAATATATCTTGAAGCCTGCATCTAGACCCAGCTAAACAAAAGCAAAGCTAGCCGCGAACAGGCACGACTCCCTAAAAGACGCAGTCCAAAAAACATGGGCCCGTGGACGATGGACAGCCTTCTACCAAGGCTTGATACCGTGGGTATACGACACCAAATACATCCAACCTCGCGAACACGCGGATTAGCCCTAACCTGTGCTAACTGAATGGAACGGTACAGGCATGGTTTGAAGCCTGCACAAAAGGAGCAATCCTTGTCCTCACTGCAAGCGAAATCGAACATCGCGTCCGAAATAAGCTGCCAAATGTATCGCCAGCGTTGGGTGGGATACTGGGCGGGATTGGCGGTGGATTTGCGCAAGCCTATGTGACGATGGGCATGACAACGTGCATGAAAACAGTCGAGGTCACACGATCCAAGGTTTTCGGACAGGGTGTAAAGCCCCCGGGGCCACTAGAAGTATTCTTCCAGATTTTTCGGGAGAAAGGGATTCGCGGGATTAACAGGGGCGTCAACGCTGTCGCTCTGCGGCAGGTAACGGGCTGGTCGTCGCGGATCGGCATCTCGAGGTTTGCGGAAGAGAGTATTCGGTCTGCAGCGGGCAAGGCGAGGGATGAGAAGTTGAGATTTGCCGACAAGATCTTAGCCTCGACTATAGGGGGTGCATTGAGCTGTTGGAATCAGCCATTCGAGGTACACTTAGCAAAGCTGAGGTCTCAGAAGAAATCACGCTGACATGACCGGTAGGTCCTTAGGGTTGAAATGCAGTCAATGAAGAGCGATCCAGCACGGCCGGCGAAGGCGACAATTGTGTTGACTTTTAAGCACATTCTCAAGTCTTCCGGGTTTAGAGGATTCTTTCGCGGGGTCGTTCCTCGGATTGGGGTTGCCAGCTGGGCAACAATCTGCATGGTGGGATTTGGCGATACTGTCAAGGCCTGGGTAGCTCCAAAAACGTAACAGACATGCGAAACTTGGGGCATATAAGAACCTCTCTGCGCTTGGTTCAGTATCCAGATCGCATATAGTATACAAATCATGGAGCGTGAGGTCGCTCCTCGTCTTGAATGATTGCCTTGTCATATAAGTTTGCCTTGTGACTTATCGGGGAATATATACAGCTAAGCCAGCAAAACAGAGCGGTACTATAACCAGCAGATTAAACTTAGACAGTCATTTTTCCATGGAGGTCTGCGAACATGACTTTGGGAGCCTTGAGATGTATAACGCACGGCCCTGTGCTCATAATCCAGATGTGTATTTCTGACCTCCGCCTGGGAGCGCCTGGGGGGACAAAACTGTCCCATTGCGAGCAAGACGGTGGGCAGGGAAGGAAATAGTGTTGGCCTGAATGTCGGGGAGACACTTGTGTACCCTAAAGTGAGGCGGAAATCATTTCCGTGGTACCCAGGTTTAGGTCACAGTAACAAGATTCGTTTGTCCTTCCAGAAACCCTAATGAGACGAAGCTCATCTATTCTTCACTACTTGGCCCCGCCAAAAATGCAAGAATCCGATCAAACGCCTCCGGCTCCTTAATCCAGTGCCCTTCATTATCCGCCCCCGAGTATCCAACCCACTCGATATTGCCCAAATCCATGGCCTCTTTCAGAACCCGTAGTGCTTGCTGACCTAGTTCGACAGATACGAAGGCGTCATCAGTTCCATGGCCCAGGAGAACTGGCGTAGTCAGGATAGGCGAGACACTATCAGCAGCTGTGTTTTCCGAGGCCTCTTCCCGATAATGTTTCAAACTGATTGTTTCGACGGAGAATCGAGAAACCAGGCGCTGTATTTGAGACTTAGACTCAACCTGGTGGGCCCGAATCAACCCCTCCATATCATCAGCAAAGGGCAGCCAGCCACAGAAGCCTAGAATTCCCCCAAGCCGCTGCTGAATTCTACCAGTCCCAGATGCACAAAAGACAGTCCATAACGCGGTGGCCATGCCCTGGCTAATGCCTCCCAGATACACGCGGCTCGCGTCCCCATCCAGCAGTGCGATCTCAGCCTCGAGGGTACCGAGGATATGCGCAACGGACTCCCGTAGGCCCTCAACCTGCAATTCACCCCGTTCTTGAATGTTGGTTAGGGAGTAGGCATCGAACCACGCGCATATTTCTTCTTCGAATGCAACGGCCCAGCGGTCGCGCGCGGTGGGAAATACCCAGCGCCAGGAGGGGATGCAGTCGGCTAGGTTCTTATTCTTGGAGGTCAGTGAGGAGAATAGCTCCTCGGCGAATTCAGGGCCATCGCTGCCGCGGCCGTGTAGGAGAATTGCGGTGTGAGTGTGTGGGGTACGGGGAGGAATGATGTGTAGTGGTGGGAAGTCCATCTTGCGTTTGCTATGAGTGATGTTTTCGCGTTGATTTTGGCCTGAGAAATTCGGTCTAAACTCCCCAGCGACCTTAATGATGGTGATGTTCTTGTTGTCTCGGCGGCCTTTGAGTTTGGGATGGTTGGCAACCAGGCCGTGCCCAACGATTGTTAAATTAACCAATCAGGGTATCAGGATGGCAGTCCAAGGGCATGCACTGCTATCATTCTCATTCCTTTCCTGATTACCCAGTTACACGAATAGAAGCAGGAAGAGGAATGAAGCTCTCAGTGACCCTTAGATGACGCTTGGAAGAAGCCAAACATGAAAGCATCTTGAAGTAGTATATGAAGGTGTATGCCAAACCGAAGCCTCCCAACCCCGAGCGGAGTGTACGGCTGGGATGCGTAAAGTCCAGTTCTACGTGTACTAGTCCGCATGTACGAAGGCCCTCTCCGACTTCGCAGTGAAGAGCCGAGCACGTTATTAGTGAAGATTTAGATCATTGACTCGTGAGCTGCGTACACCAAAGAAACCTAACGTGAGAGAGCATAGAATGTACAGAGACGGCGCGGGGCCGGAGCAGAGAAAAGGCGAGAAGGGAGAGGTAAAATAGGTATAGGGATAGCAAAAGAGAGAGAGGCAAGGGTTTCAGACCGAGATAACCAACAGGTGGCCTCGATGGAAAGAGATAGGAAAGCCAAAGGAGGAGGGGAAAAAAAACACCAAGAGAATAAAGATGCTCTGGTCAAATGCAATGACAACCCAACCATGTTTTTTAAGACACCCGCATCGCACCTCTCTTCTCATCCGGTTTGGAACGCCCCTCAAAAACACCAAGATTTGTCTAAATCGGCGAACGGTAAATGCAAGGCCACTGAGATGGTGACCTGACGACAGAGAACGGAAAAGAATGGAGAAAGGAGGTTTGGTAATGGAGAGTTTGCGCGTTAATCCTGAATGTCAATCCCAAGATAGATAGATCGCTTGAACCGTCTATGCAAAATCCCCTCCGGCGGCAAATAAAGCGGATGGATTGATGGCTTTTATGGTGATATTATTATGACCACGTCAGGGGCTGGTACCGAATAATGGCCGTCTTTCTTTTTTCTTCGTGTATTCGTTTAATGTTTATGTTCACTTTTCGTCCGCGACAGAGACATCCGATCGCAATGATCATGCCTGCTAATCGGATGCCTTTGTCGACGTTGAAACCTCCTCATTCGCATCCGCCTTCGGAGCAGTCCATGACGCGCTATTCCGCTTGTTGTTCTCCTCCTCTTCCATTGAGAACACAAGATCGCCCTCGCCCTGCTCCTCGTCAATCTTACCCGTGCCCACGGGTGATGAGACGGTGCGATCTAAGCGGCTACTAGCGCCAAGAGAGGGCGTATGACGGGCTGAAGAAGGATGTAGAGATAGGCCGCCGAGCTGCTGAGAGATCATCGAGGCAGAGGAAGCCCGAGGTGGGCTGCCAATAGGGCCAAGGCTAGGACTGCCAAAGCCTCCCATTGAGGATTCCCGCAGAGGAGAGCCCAGATGTGTGAGAGACCCAGCAGCCTCTTCCTCCTTCTTCTGGCGCTGCTTCGCGAACAGGGCACCAAATCGAGAAGGACTGGACGCGAGTGGAGAATTAACTTTGGTGAAGCTGGTGCCACTCATGCCGAGCCCGCTGAGCTCGCGGTGGCTAGAGCTGAGTTCGTGATCCGTACGAGAAAGGCGGCGAAGCCGTTCCTGAGGAGTGAGAACATCATCATGAAGGTTCATGGGAAGATAGTCCTCCTCCATCGGGAAATTGCTGTCCTCCCAGTCATCCAGGGCTGTAGGTCGAGGAACGCTTGCGGAGAGCATTCGGGGCTTCACAGGCCGGGAGGAGTGTAGAAATCGGGACCCGATGCCATCTTCGAGCATACCGGGTGGTGATGAGCCAATGAAGGAGGAGGACGGCTTCTTCGAATCCGGACCATAGGCAGCGTCGCGAAGATTCCTGAGCGCATCCGAAGGGGGGTTCCTTTGTGCAGGGGGGGAGGATAGCTCTAGGCCAAACCGGGACGGTACAGAAGCAGCCACCGGGCCATAACGAGCGGCATGTGAAATCCCTTGACTATCGAATGAGGCGGGAAGCGGCGCATCAAGAGCAGTGAGGTATTGTTTGTGGTTCGGAGACATGGGAAATCGCAGCTCTTCAACGGGCGAGCCATACTTGGACCCAGCATCTGAGGCCAATCCAGTATCGATCGAGGGGATAGTGTCATACGGCGGCGGCTGCTGCGACTGGAGTGCGGCGAATTCTTCTTGCGTAGGAAGCTGGGATACATATCGACTATCGTGGCCGTTCATGCGTTGCTGCGAGAGCACCGAGTTCGTCAATGCCGAGTCTTGATTGATATACGCCTGTGGATTAACCCGGCCGCCTAGGTTGAGATGGCCGCTACCCATTCCCATACCTCCGCCGGTAGGCCGGTTGACTCGTCGTCCATCGGGCAGAATGTGGGCCAACGCACACTTCGCTCCGAACTTGCAGTTACCCTAGATTCGCACTACGTCAGCACTCGTCCCTTGATTTAGGACACATGGTTTTGGCGCGAAATCCAGCGAGATGTATGTACCTTTGTGAAGTATTTGCAGGGAGCGTACTCGATCGCGGCATCAGTAGAATGGAGGAATGGACAAGCAGGTCCAGCCTGACAGGCGCCTTGCCGGAAGAATTTGCAGGGCACATGCTTCGTGTCTGGACGGTCGCGACGAGATTAGCTTTGACCATGACCGAATAAATAACACGATATCATAGAGATATAAAACTGAACCCCGCGTGACTTTGGGTCATGGAATATCGGGTGGTGGCTTACTGCTCTGGTTCGGGGGACTGCGGGCAGCGACGTCGAAGCCCGACGGATTGCGCGAGTGCCCGCCGCCGTTCTGGAGATGTTGTGGCCCGGATGGCACCGGGAGAGGGGCGCGGCTTTTCATATCGGAGGGCGGGCGAGTCTGGGAGCGGGAAGACTGAGCAGACGGTTGAGAGGAAGAGTTGCGAGAAGCCGACGCCTGCATCTCTCGAGACAAGGAGCAAAGAGGAGCAAAAATCTGGAGGGGTTTATCGGACGGAGGCGACTTGGAGTGGGGGGCCGTTGGCGGTGTGGACCAAATGGCCGAGAACAATCTATTGAGCTCAACGATAAGCTGCTGCGAAGAACAATACAAAGATATTCATGAAGATAATTGAGAGAGAATGACGAGGCTATTCAATGTGTCGTGGGGAGATCCGGTGGTGGTGGCCTGGCCTTCACTTCCCCGAGAAAGTACCGCCTTCTGCGTCGCTTATTCTTCCTTCACCACTTTTCGTTCCTGGAAGTTGGAAATTGGGACCGACGAGGGAATTTTCTAAGACACGCGTTTCTTATCTGTCTAGGTATATCATCGTTGGCGTCCATGTGGCATACACGTGCTATATATATCGATCGCCCCAGCCATATGCCTGATTACTAGGTACCATGCGAATGGGCTCCGCGCTTCACCCCTTCCAATCCTACTATATAAGACATCGTTCAAACACTTGACTCCATGGGCTATTTACTGCGAAGTCCATCGTATGCTGGAGCAATCTTCTTCGACACTGCCTGATAGTTACCTGATGACAATCTAAACCCAAGCGAGCAAAAGGTACCGATACACGCGAGCTGCACGATCTGATATACTGCGCTCTCTATATTTGGTCGTGGCACAAAAAGCGCGCGCACGGATCTCTGGCTGAACAGCGGCGCATGATGTCGCCAGATGAACACGAGAAGACGAAATAGCCGTCGGGTGGCGTCACCCGATGGCTCTGATGATACTGTCGCCTGGTATCTACACATGTTCATCTGAAGAAAAGCCCTGCATTTCGTGGAAATGACCTCGGCTTTGGGCTTGGCCTTGGGTTCGATCCTCGAATAAAACAATCCCCTTCCAAGCGCAAAAGAGAAAGGATATCGACAAGGACAAGATTTGAGTCGATCATTTTTCGAATTGGTGAAACATAGATGTACATTCCTTCAGATGTAGACAACTAGTCTAAATCTAGATATGCATCTGGGATGCCTTGCCAGCAGTTGTTCCCTAATGGCAGCCATTTACGAAGGCGCAGGGACTAAGAAATGGTAGAACGGTAGTGAACATACGAGGACTTGGTACGCTTCCATCTGCGGCGCAACAGAAAACGAAATTACAACACATAGCAAACCTCCTGTACCGACATAGCGTGGTACCCTAAAGCGAACTGTCTTCAAGGCCCAACCGCTCCTAAGAGTATATTAGCCTGTAGCTTGGGGGAGATGCTGATATACAAACCCATAGCTCCTCCCGAGTCGTGCCCTCCGGCAAGGTTTCAGAGCACTTCAGCCAAAGATCCCGACAGATCCTCGCACGAACCCTCGCCTGAACCTGCCAGAGCTTCCAGTCCTTTCTCACAGCCTCCGTCTCTTGGGGAGAGACCTTCAATTCCCCATCACCATGAACCTTGGCCAAGCTCGCAGCAAGCGACTCCTTTTCACTGTCGAGCTTCTCGATCTCGGCACGGAGCTCAGAGAGCAGAGGCAAAGCGTTGAGAGAGCTTAACTCTGCCTGAACTTTCTTCTCCTCCTCTTTGAGTCCAGGGAGTTCCTCCTGGAGTCTCTGGATCTCCTCATCCATGACGGCTACTGCGTCGGCGCTGGTGTCGTCGGATTCTTCTTGCGTCGCGTGGTAGACGGTTTGCTTTCCTAGTACGCAATAAGGATTAGCTCGTACTCGGCGGATTTTAAGGTGGGGGTGAGCTCACCAGCTACGCGACACTCGATCTGCTTTTTCTGGTGTAGGTCGCGGAGAGCCTTGACGGCGTATGCTAGGGACTTCCGCGTCAGAAGTGTGAGTAGTCACAGGTTGACAAAGCACTTGCCCTTGGTGACTTTATTGTGCAGGTTCGTCGAGACATCAATAGCCTAGGCACCCAGGGTATGGATTAGCATTTAGTATTCTAAAGGGCACACGAAGAACGAACTGAGTATGGCCGACTGATTCCACCGATCGAGACAATTAGCCGAAGAGCAAGGGGCAGTGGAGCGAGGACTACTTCTGTTTACCTTCGGGGTTGTATGGAACACGGTTAGTTATAGCTCTGGGCTTGATGAAGAAGTGAATTCGCCAATGTAGAGAGACTCACGAAGATAATCGAGGATCATTGCTGTGCCATCGGAAGAGGCTTTGGAAAGTTGTTAGCCTATAGGCAGTCTGTGCAGATTGTTGATAGCAGCAGCTCACCATCGTCAGCCTGCTTATCAGCCTTTCCTTTCTTGGGAGCCATGATGGATGTCCACGTGTTATATTTGGGGTTGCGGGTGACAACCTGAAGGATTGAGAAGTGAAAGATATATGTGATAGAGCAAAGGTAAGATGCAGATTCAGAAGCAGATACCAAAGTATGGCTGCGGAAATTGAGAGAGTTTTCATCAAACGATCCAATTTGGCCATCACGTGGAATGATGACAGGACAATAATAGGCTGTACAAACAGATGCTGTGTCTATGCGAAGGGAGAATATGGAAATAGAAAAAGAATAACAGACTCGCAGTCAGAGAAGAAGCGCTTCAATTGGCAGTTGCTATTAATCCGCCCCATATCAGAATTCAATCCATGAAAGCAATGGTGCTAGTACGAAACATAACGAGGCCAGATCCATTATTTTCCAAATTTTTACAAGAAACGAATAAATAGAAGCCTAGATGCAGATGAAGTAAAATGCGGGTATCACATGACAATCTATACAAGGTGTTAGTTCGCAGTTGCTACTTAGGGGTAGTTTGGATAACATACGCAATCGCTCTCTTTCGGGGCGTTTGGAACACCCATCTCCTCAAAGGTCTTCGGGCCTTTGCCGGGAAGGTTTCCTGCTTTTGCAGGTTTCTGCTGGGCAGGCGGAGCAGCCGCTTGGGGAGCAGGACCTGGTTTGGGCGTTGCCGAGGGGGGTTGCGATTGCATTGATTCGGCACGTGGGGGAAAGTTGGCGGAGGAGGGAGAAGGGCGCGGGGAGGGCATGCCGCCAGAGGAGTAGCCAGAAACGGGAGTCCGCGCTGGCTTCCGGTCAGGGACATTGTCCAGGCGTTGCGGGCGTCTCCGCATATCCTTTTGGGGATCTAGAGGTGCCTGATAACCGATGTCAAGCCTGGGCTCTCCCGAGCCCGGGGTGTGTGGGCCACTTGGTGGAGTTGCGTTGCCAGGTCCGCGGTAACCCATTGGTCCTGGCCCGTACGAAGCGGCACGGTTGTATTGTTGGGGATTGGGACGGATGTTCGGGTTGATCCCAAAGGCAGAGCTGGGGCGATTATCAGCCGGGTACCCGGGCCGGCCATGAGGCATGGTGCGGTCGGGATAAGGAGCCGCAGATTGCGGGTTGTCCGAGAGGCTCATTCGAGATGGGTCGGGCATTTCAAGGTTCTCCGCGACCGGTTGCATTGGCTGTTGCATTGACTGTTGCGACGCTCCACGTTGGTGACCATAACGAGTCGACTTGATGCGTGCGATCGCAACTTGTTCGTGGTCCCTACGGGATAGGGTCTTTGACCGCGAAATGCTGTCGATACGGCCAGTTGCATCTTTGTTTCCGCTTGCTGAAGCTTTCGCGTACCAGCTCTTCGCTTCCTTGATGTCGACGGGCACATAGATGCCGACTTCGTAGAAGTAACCCAGGGCGAACTCGGCCGTGGGAAGGCCGCTTTGAGCTGCCCTCTGTGCATAGGTGAACGCCAGCTCATCATTCTTCTCAAACACGCCTTCGTGCCCGCAGAGGAACCATTTGCTGATAGCCATCTCTGCCTCGGGCTCACCTTGGCGCGCAGCAAGCGCATTGTAATGCAGGGATAGTGCGGGGTTGAAATCGCAGCCAAGCTGGCACAGTTCATATGCGGCTCCGATCTTGACCTGCGCTTTGGCAAACCCATGATATGCGGCCTTTTCGATGTTGATGCGGGAGGCATTGAGGTCGAGCGGGAGGTAAGTTTCGGGAACATTCACCTGGGGAAGCTCTCGAGCTAGAAGCATGCCGTAAACCTGTTGCGACAATTAGTTATTGAAACTTTTAAGGGGGAGCGCAACGTACATAGGCTCCCTGAGGCGCATTCTCGTCGCAGGATTCCGCAGCTCGGCTAATATAATCAAGACCCATTTGGTAGTCCTGGCGCTGACCATGCTGGCCAAGCAGAATCATCATACCCAAGCGCTGTAATGAACCATCAGCCTGAGATTTCATCATTAGCTTTGGGCGCAGAGGAAAGACTCACATAGTATGAAGCCGAGTCATGGAAATGGACCCCCTTCTCGTAGTGCCTGATGGCTTTCTCGGGCTCACCGGAACTTTCAAACTGCATTCCAATGCGGTACTCCGCCCTTGCATATCCTTTCTCCGCTGCCCTCGAATAGCAGCGGAAGGCCTCCTTCTTGTCCACTCGAAATCCAAACTTGCCGAATTCAAGCCACATGCCCTTTATGAATTCGGCCTTAGGATGGTACTGCTCGGCCAAGAAGTTGACGATGTTCATCGCGTCGTCCCGCAGCTGGCGCTCAACCGGAGGGGTCTGCGAGCGCGGAGGTTGGATCACGGATAGGCGAGCCTCGTTCTGCATCGCAACCTCTACATAAGCCAGGACGTCCTGAGCCCAGTTCAGCTGCATCTCGGGGTCATTGGAGGACAGCACAGGCACCCGCGCCTTCTCCAAGTTTGCTTCTTTCTGCTCATCGGTGGGAGGTACATTGGGAGGAGGGTTCCGTAAGACGGGGAAGGGGGAGAAGTTGGGGGTGTCCATCACGTCGTACACGTCAGCGGACTGCTCGTAATGAGTCGCCTCGTAGCCAGAATGAAGAGGTTGGCCTTGGACGACAGAGGCGGATGAGCTTCGTTCGGGGAAACGCGAGCGATCGAATTGGGCGGGAGCGTGTCCGTACTGCGGCATGCGATGGGGGCTGCGGGCTTGGTGTTCAAACTGAGCAATATTGTCCTGCATGTTCTCGGGGACTTCTGGCATTACCCTGCTAGTCGATAAATTATTGCTCTGCAATTAGCAAAGCATCCCAGAAAGGAAGAACTAGTGGAAATGAAGGCGCTTGGTGGACAGAGGGGGATTGTTTGGGACAGATGAGGGGCGGCTCTTTTGAATCAAGGATAGTGCGGTCGCACCTTTGAGGAGCAGGAGACACCAGTTCAGGCATGATATAGTGGTCTTCGCCCCCTGGATACCATGTCGCGCCCGTTGCACCCAGGCCAGCTTGGCCACGGCCCTGTGGTGGTGGACGATTCATTGTTCGCGAGAATAAGCCGCTTCGGAACTATGACTCGTCTTTGCTTTTCTCTCCTTTTTTCGGCCGCGGATTCCACCCCTGCCAATAATTTGCTGGAGCTCTCCGTGTCAGAGAAGAGCTATCGTTTAGGGTCTTGGAGCTGGCGGGTGCATCGGCGCCTTTCCATGCGAAGAGAGGAAAAGAAGGGGAGAAAAAAAAAAAAGGACGTGATGGAGACGCTCTGTAAGGCTCAAGGGACAAGTGACTGGAGGAGTAAAGGGAAGGGATTGGCAGCGTCTCCAGCGAGAGAGGGGAAAGGGAGGGCGTCTCGGAAGACCCCGCTATAACAAACAACTGCCAGCAATGACACTGCGCGCGATGGAGCCGGTGGACCAGACTAATGGCAGTTCGGAGATGAAAATGAACACTTCTATCAAAAAGGAGATGAACTTCAAATGAAGCCGCCAAAAGTGCGAGAATACGAGTATGTACTCCGTACTGTACAATGGTGTAGACTAATCTGTGCATCAGAAGTGGGATTGGCAGACTTTCTATCACCACGGCAGCGCAGCGCTTGCTCAGGCTCCGAACAGTCTTCCTGCCTTCCTGCTCGCTCTGCAAGGAGACCGCAGGCCTCTATTTTCTCACCTCATCCTCATCGCATCCTCTGTCAAGCACTTTGTGACCTCGCCGTCCAAAGGAGCATCGGAGAAGGTCCACACAGCACGAGTGGTGATTATTAATAGAAACCTGACCTTTCGCAAGAGCCAGTCAACCACTCGTATCCGCTTGTTCTTCAGCTCCTCGACTGGGGCTATTTTTATCAGGTTAGCCGCAGAGCGAACCCAAAAGCTGCCCTCGCTAGCGTGCCTGGTTGTGTCTTCCAGAAACCAACGCGCTCTCAAGTCCAACCCTTCTCGCTTTCCTCCGAAGTGGCTGAGGTCCATAATTCATGCAGGGGCCCTGTCAGCCTCCTGATTTTTTGTCTTGGTGGAGATTCATCCGATTATTGGCTTCATCGCCTAATATAAGAAGCCAAGAGCTCTTTCTCACAACCTTACTCCTCAAGGTATGCTCCATGGCCAATGACTATACCTATCACCTTGTGCCTTCCAAGGGAATATGGCATTCACAACAACCGCTCCTAGTTTTCGAGTCTAAAGACATTGTATATAGATTCCAATCATTAGGCAATAATGTCACACAATTGAACCATTCCTGTCAGCTTTGAACTGAAGCCGCAATCATGGAACCGTCAAAGGAGGACTTTTACCACCCTTACTCACCTTATGACATTCAGCTTCAGTTCATGCGCTCTTTATACACATGTCTTGAAGAGGGCAAGGTGGCAATCTTCGAGTCTCCCACTGGTAAGCCATCTAGCATTCTTCAAATCTTTACCGAATGGCTAATTAGTGATTCAGGTACTGTAAGAAGTTCTGATGTAACCTGACGCGCCCAGCTGTCGTTGCTAAGCTCTCCAAGGGAAAATCGTTGAGTCTAATCTGTGGCTCCCTGACTTGGCTCCGTGACCACAAGCGCAGGTCTTTCACTGAAACGGTGCGAGACGCTGCTGGTAAAGCTCCCTTCGGCATATGAACTACCGCAGACGCTAACTGTCGACCTCAGTTGACGACGATGAGCCTGAGTGGATGCTGGAATTCGCGAGACGCGAAGCCAGCCGCGCAATTACTGAAAAGAGAAAAGAGTTTGAATCGCGACTCGCAAAGATAAAGCGAGAAGAAGAGCAGCAGAGGGCCGCCTTGGAGAGTCCATCAGGGCCTAGAAAACGGCAGGTATGGCCGTCATCCCTCCTAGATAAATGCCCTAGCTAATGCCGTTCGCTCATAGAAAGTTGCAACGACTTCGACAGGTGAGGATGTTGAAGACGATGACCAGTTCGCCCTCGACGACTACGAGAGTGAAGGTGACGAATCCGGCGCATCGTTGAAACAATCCACTGCTACGGGCGGACTCTCTTCAAGCACAATGGAGCTACTAGAGCGCTTAAGGGGGCAGGGGCCCAAAAAGCCGGAAGAAGAGGACGAATCGAGTGACATCAAAATCTTCTATTGCTCAAGGACACACTCGCAACTAATGCAATTTGCGAATGAGTTGAGGCGTGTTACTTTGCCGTCCAGCCTGCCCCAGGACTTGCAAGGTCATTCTGGTAAAGAAGAACTAGAAGAGCGGATCAAGCATCTCTCCTTGGGATCCCGGAAGAATCTATGTATCAATCCTCGAGTAGCCGCTTTGGGGAATCCAACAGCCATCAATGAGCGCTGCTTGGAGCTACAGCAGCCTAGCACTGCTGCGCAGCACCGATGTTCTTTTCTACCATCGAAGGAGGACGAAATGAAAGTCTCATCATTCCGAGACCATGCTTTAGCAACAGTAAAAGATATCGAGGACTTGGGCAAACTTGGCACAAAGATGGGCCTATGCCCTTATTATGCATCACGTCCAGTTATCAATCACAGTGAAGTAGGTTCATTTCAATCTTCTATCTCGCCGCAGGCTAATGTTAGATGGCAGATCGTAACTCTTCCGTACCCTCTCCTTCTCCAAAGATCAGCTCGAGAGGCCCTGAACCTCTCCATAAAAGACCATGTCATCATTATCGACGAGGCACATAATCTTATGGATGCAATATCCGGTATCCATTCAGTCACCGTGACGCTTTCCCAGCTAAAGACTTCAATTTTCCAACTGACAACGTACGCCCGGAAGTTCAAGACTCGCCTGAAAGGGAAGAATCGAAGCTATATTGCGCAGGTCATTCGTCTGGTCAGCTCTATAGCAGACCATCTGCAATCTATTCTTGACAGCAAACAACCCACAGAGGGCTCCGTCCTCCCTGCAGACTTGATGTCAGGGAAAGGTGTTGATCAACTCAACTTATACAAGCTGTGTCGATACTTGCAGGAGAGTAAACTAGCAAGGAAGGTTGATGGTTATGTGGAGTTTTCTCAAAGAACAGTGGACCAGCAATCGAAGCCTAAGACTACAGTACCTGTCCTGTTTCATATCTCAAGTTTTCTACTTCCGTTGATGAATCTCTCCGCCGAAGGACGGTTATTCTATTCAAAGACCGGCGGAGATATTCAGCTGAACTATATGCTTCTCGACCCGACTAACCACTTTCGCGAGATTGTTGAAGATGCGAGAGCAGTCATATTAGCCGGAGGAACCATGTCTCCGGTGAGAGCCTCCTTCATCTGATCTTGCCTTGAGGTTTCTGACTTACCCTGCAGATGTCGGACTACATGAACCATTTGTTCTCCTACGTCCCCAGGGATCGTCTTGATACTTTCAGCTATGGCCATGTCATCCCGTCAGAAAACTTGACCGCACATATACTAGCTCGAGGGGTGTCTGGTGCTGAATTCGATTTCACGTATGATGGTCGTGATTCTGAGAAGACGGTATGCTTCCCGGCATCATCATTTATGCCCGATTACTAACCTTTCAGATAATTGACCTTGGTCGAACCATCACCAGCTTGTGCCGCACTATTCCAGACGGAGTCGTCGCATTCTTCCCTAGCTATGATTATTTGAGCCGTGTGTTGAACATATGGAAACGACCGACTGCCGGCGGAAACAGCCAGACTCTGTATCACATGATCGAAAGCGTGAAGCCTATTTTATACGAGTCGCGAGATATGACTACAACAACAACAGACGAGCTTCTTCATCAGTACTCTAGCACCATTGAAGTGGGCAAAGGAGCGCTGCTGCTGTCCGTCGTGGGCGGGAAACTATCGGAGGGTATCAATTTTTCGGACAAACTGGGAAGAGGCGTACTAATCGTCGGTCTCCCATTTCCCAACATACGCAGTCCAGTCTGGCAGGCAAAAATCCAGTACATTGAGCAAAAGGCCTACCAGAATGGGAGCTTAGGCTCCGAAGAGAGTCGGCGATCGTCCTCTAAGGCTGCCGGGCGGGATTTCTACGAAAATGCTTGCATGCGGGCAGTGAACCAGTGTATTGGTCGGGCCATCAGGCATCGCAACGATTATGCTGCCATAGTCTTGATTGACAAGCGGTATGGGAGGCCGAACATACAGGCAAAACTGCCTGCGTGGATCAAGCAGAGCATGAAAGACAGTTGTACTCCTCTGCCGGCAGGAGCTGCACTCGAGCGGCTTTCCAGGTTTTTCACCAACAAAAAGTAGAGCAATAGAACGCGAACACAGTTTCGTCACAGTCTGTGTTAAAACCAGCCATTTTGCAGCCACTTAACTACCAGTTGTATATGGCCATGCGATAGAGTCGATCGGGCGGCAACACGTGATGATGCTAGTGCCAAGGAATTCTAGGGCTGACCCTGTTTTAGGGTGGATTTTAGGGCAACTAACCCACAACCTAGCCGGGGACCAGCCTTGAATTCAACCTCCGAGAGCCCAGCACATTCCGACCACATCCCCATCGCCAACCACACTTGTCGAACACAGCACCGTCGACAAGATGCCTACCCGTTTGTCGAAGACAAGGAAGCAGTGAGTCGCCAGCTCCCTATTTCCTTTTCCCCTACCCTCGAATATTCATCGGACAATTCGGTTGGAAACAAGTCGAGCGAACAAGAAAAAAGTTGCGACGACGAGCCACGGCCGGAAATGCCCACGAAGAAAAACACCATCGCCAGAATACCAGATTGAGAGCCACAAACTAACATGTTGTTTTTCCATCTAGCCGCGGTCATGTGTCCGCCGGTTACGGTCGTATCGGAAAGCACCGTAAGCACCCCGGTGGTCGTGGTATGGCCGGTGGTCAGCACCACCACCGTACCAACCTTGACAAGTACCATCCCGGTTACTTCGGTAAGGTCGGTATGCGGTACTTCCACAAGACCCAGCAGAAGTTCTGGAAGCCCACAATCAACCTCGACAAGGTACGTTTTGGAATCGCACATGGATGGGGTTGGGGGATGTGTCTCGCATACTTGGATCTGGGGATGGATTGTGATTGAGAATGCATCGCGACATGGAAGAATATTTGGAAACAAAACGAAGACTGGCATACATGGAACAAGAGCTGATGGTGTCTCTCAATAGCTGTGGTCCCTTGTTCCCACCGAGCAGCGTGACGCCTACGTGAGCGGCCAGAAGACCGACACCGCCCCCGTCATCGACCTCCTCTCCCTCGGTTACTCCAAGGTCCTGGGCAAGGGCCGTCTCCCTGAAGTTCCCCTCGTCGTCCGCGCCAGATACGTCAGCCGTGATGCTGAGCAGAAGATCAAGGAGGCTGGTGGTGTTGTGGAGCTCGTTGCTTAGATGAACGGTGTTAGGGAAAATGTCATTTATGTCTTGGAGGCGCAATGCGAAAAGCGGGCGCTGCGCTGACTACGAGCCGGCGTGAATAGACGAGTGTCAGACGAGACCTCGACTATGGGAGCCGCGGATCGGTCGCATGGATCCGTGTATCTACAAAACAAGGGTTCAATTTTTCTTCTTTGTGTTTGTGATGAGCATACTATGGCCTCCGGACGCCCTTAACGATCACACTTAACCAATAAAATACCATAAGGAGGAACCGCCGTCTTGCTTGCTGTCTTTTGCGGTGTTTCTCACTTGCACCAGGCCTTGTTCTGGATAGATTTCTTGCCAGAACAAAGTAGATCAGCGGGCCGTACGATGTCTTATGGTTCCACTGGCCTCTGTAGGCATGGATGTTCTCGGAGAAATCATTCTGCTTAGTTTTGTAGCAAGTCGCCGTTATGGCTGATTAACGCAGTGGAGCTCTTCTCCAATTTCCCAATGGCGACAGTTATCCTCGGCAGACGCCGTCGAGCTCGGTCCAGCATCCGCACTCTCGGAAGAGCATAAAGATGACAGGTAAGTTGCAGTACGGTCAGGGTTATTTGTTCCGTTTTCTTCTTCTATCCTTTGTCATCTTGATATCCATTTGTTAGCCCTGCACGAACAATGACCGATCCACTAAAGTCGCTAGACACTGAACCCCGCTATCGTGAGGCCAACCTCCCCTCCATTTCCCGCAAGACGTTCCCAGTAGCGGGGATCCAGACCACAGTCTTCGGCCTCGATGAACTCCCCCCTCAGGCTTCGGAGATTGCATGTCTCTGGCTCCTGCATCCGCGACTAGCGACACAGGAGCGCATGGTCCCAATCGCCTCCGCCGTGATCACAGACTGGAACAAGCGGATTCAAGAAGGCCGTGCGGGCTCCAAGAAGTCGGTCAAGGGACTGATTGCCGTGGCATTCGATCAGAGAAACCATGGCACCCGGCTAGTAGACGCTCTTTGCAACGAGTCCTGGAGACAAGGCAATCCGCGACATGCTCAGGATATGTTTTCCGTCTTCCGTGAGTGGTACCCCGATCATAATCTCGTCGAGCCATTGGAAAGACCATGCTAATGAGAACAATGGCCAGAGGGCACTGCTCGAGATACCTCCTTGTTGATTGACTACCTCCCCGCCTTCGTCTTCCCCAAATCAGACCGCCGAATCGTCGAGAATCTTGTCCTGGGAGTCTCACTCGGCGGCCATGCAGCCTGGAGCTGTATCCTCCACGAGCCTCGCATCTCCGCTGGTGTCGTCATAATCGGCTGCCCTGACTACGCAAACGTCATGGCTGATCGCGCTCGCCTCTCTAAGCTTCCCTCGTGGAAAAGCACAACCCCTCCTGGTGCAAACTTCCTGGGCTCGGAAGACTTCCCCGTGGCTCTCGTAGACGCCGTGCGCAAGTGGGATCCAGCCGGTGTATACCTCAGCCACCTAGACCTCAGCCCACAGGCGCAACCTATCCGCAAAGCACCACTTCCAGAACCTACCGAGAGTCAAAAGGCTGCCCTGCGACCATTGCTTACTCAGACTATTGCGGGGAAGAAGATTCTCAATCTGTCTGGCGGAGTGGACAAATTGGTGCCATATCACAAGGGAGAGACGTTTTTGACTTGGCTCAAGCAGGCAATTGGACCTGAGGGATGGTTCGCCGACGGCGCAGTCACGTTTGAGGATATCATTGATCAGAACGCGGGTCATGAGGTTACGCCAAAGATGGTTGATGAGGTAGTTAGATTCATTGGGGATGCGCTTGCGTCTGGGAAGGATGATGCGAAGAAAGCTTCTGTTAGGGAGTCGAAAATATAGACAGGTTAGCCACATGTGATTATATTCTATTTGTAGATGCACTTCAATTTGAATTCTTGGACATATTATTATTGGTAATAGCTCTATATATTAATGCCCCCTTCTGAGACTCCAAGACATCCCACTTTCAGTGGAGGACCGTACTAAATATATTTTGGACTGATAGACAGACAGGAACGTAGGAACACTTGGAAGAAAGGTATACGCGACTATACGGTAATAGGAAATCCCATGATAGCAATCGGATACATCTAGGGACAACCATGATCACGATGCAAGTTTCCTGATACAGAAAAGCAGGCATGGTTCCAAGTCGATTCTTATTTTTGAGAGGTCAAGTTGAAATGCCCCTTTCCCAGGATGTGCCTGTGAACCAACGGAACAGCGTTTGATGGGGCCGGCTCCACTGCGGCTCGGCCTCGTCGTTCCCTTAAGTTGGGTATCTTCAGGAATCCTCATCCCTCAAATTGTCAACGGTCATCGTCGTGGCTGTTGGATTGATTAATCAATCTTCTGGGGATTTGAAGATTGAGGGTGCGCTTTTCTGAACGGGGCTTGAGAAGAATGAACGCATTGGAAGCCTCCGCTTGACCACGTACGACTTCTGACCCGCTCACTCCCTGCTGCACTCGCAGCCAGCCCCCGGCCGCCCTCATCGTGCCCAAGCTCCTAGTCTACCATGGCAGAAACCATAGCCAATGCCTCAGAGACGAGGGATCACGAGTACACCCCAGATCGATTCTACTCCAAGCGACCCGAGCCCATCCCCGTTCCCAACGCGCCGAAATTGGCCTCCCCCTTCCCGTCACCGACCGAGGCCCAGCACCCTACGACGGAAGAGCCCGTGACAAACGGAGCGGGCACACACGATGAGGAGAACGCTGATTATAACAAGGGGAAATCGCGTGGTGGAATTGTGAGTGGAACATCAGATGTATGGGATCCGGACAACCCGGCGGCGACATTGAGCCTTCGACGGCCAAACGAGTCGAATGAGAGCACTGCCAAGCAACGTGCGCCAAATTCTGTACCGGCATCGACTGCCTCTCCTCCGCGTCCGAGCGTACAATTCTCTAGAGAGGCCTCAGAAATTGAACCTACAGCCGAAACCACGCAGTCCAGACCCCCTTCCAGGCCTCAATCCAGACCCCCGTCCGTCGCGGGCGACGATACAGACACGGGTCCAAGAGGAAGGCAGTCACTTTTCAACAAACTAAAAGCTTTTGCGGCTGGACCCTCGTTTACCTCCCATTCTCGATCACTCAGCAATAATACGATTGGAGAAACTAGATACGGGAATCATGACTTGTCCACTCCAGGGTCGGAAAGAGGGGAATTCCGCTTTCCGAATACGCTGGAAGAAGAGGGAAGCGATATAGATGCAGATGCGGAAGAGAGTGGAGGGGAACAGCGTCCTCGCGAGCCGCGCAAGAAGCGTCGGTTTCGCCGAGGACAGGAGGATGAATCTGCTCCGCAAACCGAACCCAACACGCCCAAGACCAGCCGACCTTCGTTCCATTTGTCTGGCTCGTTTGCCCAATTCGACGGGTATAGACAAGCTTTTTTCCAACGGAGAGAGAGTGCCGGTGATCTAGGTTTGGCACAACAGCGCGAGGGAGTCTCCGAGGACGAGGGTCGTGATCGCCTAAATCGGGATACTGCTTGGAGGCGGCGAAGCGCCTGGCTCACTAATGGCCGCAACATGACCTATAATGGGCAGCATCCGGAGGGTCAATCGGCACAGGAAGATAAGCAAAATAAACGACCGAGCAACCTGAGGCGCATAACCGGATTAGGAGGCCCGTCGGAAAATGGGGAAGGCCCGTCCTGGAGGCGCCACCGTGCTGACCGTGGCTCGAGCCTAAGTGCTCAAAAATGGAGGCAAATTAAGGCTGGACTGAAGCTCATCGGGCAGCGACGCAAGGTAGACCACACTGTTGATCATGCCAAATCTGCGGAATTACTGGCAGAGCTGGCATCTGGGATTCCAGCAGCCCTGATCCTGGCCAGTATGTTCCAACGAGACGAACATGGCAGCAAACGTATACCTATCCTGCTGGAACAGCTCAAGGTCAAAGTATCCGACAGCAGGATTGATTCTCACTCGGGGGATCGCCATCTCGTTTTTCGCATTGAACTAGAATACGGAAGTGGTATGACGCGCATGAAATGGATAATCCACCGGACACTACGAGATTTCGCCAACCTCCATCTGAAATACAAGCTCCACTTCGGAACACAAAGGTACATCCAGCTCCGCAATACAGAGGGTGGTCAAAACCTGCCGCGCTTCCCTCGGAGTGCGTTCCCGTACTTGCGGGGTGTTCGAGGATTAGAGAGTGAAGGAGAAGATGAGGAGGAAGAAGTTGGATACGAGACTGCAGCCGAAGCTACTAGTGGGAATGAAAGAGTTGGAAGAAGACAGCAAATGCAACATGGGCGGCGACGGTCTTCTGTCGGTATAACTAGAAGACTGTCGAGTCTAACGGGTGCTGAGGGAGATACAGCAGCCGAAGCCGGACCAGCGAAGAAAGACAGTTACCCGGAGAGGCAACGGAGAAAGCTGGAACTCTATCTGCAGAAGCTGATCCGATTCCTTATATTCAAGCCTGACAGTAATCGCCTATGCAAATTTTTAGAACTGTCAGCCCTGGGTGTTCGTCTTGCAGCTGAAGCTAGCTATCATGGCAAAGAGGGTTACTTGATGATCCAGTCTTCGAAAGGTCTGGACTTCCGGAGGGCCTTTACTCCTGGTATGATAAAGAGGCGACATTCGCCTAAATGGTTCCTCGTACGGCACAGCTACGTTGTTTGCGTCGACTCACCTGAAGAGATGAACATCTATGATGTCTTCCTCGTCGATCCGTTCTTCAAGCTTCAGACCCAAAAAGTTAGCCTGCGGCACCAGAAGGCAAAGGAGTTTGCCAAATCTGCTACAGAATCTGCAAGACATCCTCAGCACCACACATTGAGGTTGGAGAATTCAGAGCGGAAGCTGAGACTACTGGCACGAAATGAGCGTCAACTTCACCAATTCGAAGACTCTATCCGGTTTATGGCTAGCAATACACCGTGGGCAAAGCCCAACCGTTTCGACAGTTTCGCTCCAGTTCGCCAGCGATGCTTCGCTCAGTGGTTGGTTGACGGGCGAGACCATATGTGGGTTGTGTCTCGAGCGATCAACCAGGCCAAGGACGTCATTTATATCCATGATTGGTGGCTTAGTCCCGAGCTCTATATGCGGAGGCCAGCCGCGATCAGCCAGAAATGGCGACTGGATCGTCTCCTCCAGAGAAAGGCCCGCGAGGGAGTGAAAATCTTCGTCATTATGTACCGAAACATCAACTCTGCCATCCCCATTGACTCGGAATATTCCAAGTTCTCTCTCCTCGACCTGCACCCGAACATCTTCGTTCAACGATCACCTAACCAGTTCCGACAGAACACTTTCTTCTGGGCACACCACGAGAAGCTTTGCATTATTGATCATACGCTAGCTTTTGTCGGTGGAATCGATTTGTGCTTTGGACGATGGGACACACCGCAGCATCTTCTGACTGATGACAAACCAACTGGTTTCGAGACGCCTGGTGGACCGAAAGATACTGATAGCTGCCAGCTCTGGCCTGGGAAGGACTACTCGAACCCGCGTATACAGGACTTTTACGATCTGGACAAGCCGTATGAAGAGATGTATGATCGTAATGTTGTGCCTAGAATGCCATGGCACGATATCTCGATGCACGTCGTTGGCCAACCAGCAAGAGACCTTACTCGCCACTTTGTCCAGCGTTGGAATTACATTCTGCGCCAGCGGAAGCCAACTCGCCCGACACCGTTCCTGTTGCCACCGCCTGATTTCGAACCCGCGGACCTGGAAGCCCTAGGTCTCGATGGCACTTGCGAGGTCCAGATATTACGCTCAAGCAGCGTGTGGTCGACGGGTACTCCTGAAGTCACGGAGCACAGCATCATGAATGCGTATGTCAAGCTGATCGAAGAGTCGGAGCATTTTGTCTACATTGAGAATCAGTTCTTTATCAGCACTTGCGAGATCGATGGCCGGAAGATTGAGAACCTGATTGGAGATGCACTCGTGGAGCGAATTACAAGAGCTGCGAAGAACAAGGAGGCATGGCGAGCAGTGATCGTCATTCCCCTGATTCCTGGGTTCCAGAACACAGTCGACAGCGAAGGTGGCACGAGCGTCCGCCTGATCATGATGTGCCAGTACCGCAGTATTTGCCGTGGTGAGACGTCTATTTTCGGCCGGCTGCGAGCTCTTGGAATCGAGCCCGAGGACTATATTCAATTCTTCAGTCTGCGATCCTGGGGCAAGATTGGTCCCCAGAAGCAGCTCGTCACGGAGCAGCTCTACATCCATGCTAAATGTATGGTAGTGGATGACCGAGCAGCTATTATCGGTTCCGCCAACATCAACGAAAGATCTATGTTGGGCTCGCGAGACTCCGAGGTCGCTGCTGTGGTACGTGACACAGATATGATCTGGTCTACAATGAACGGCCGTCCGTATCTGGTTGGACGATTTCCACACACACTTCGTATGCGGCTTATGAGAGAGCATCTTGGAATTGACGTTGACTGCTTGATGGAGCATTCGTTGGCGACCGAGGAAGAGTTGCGAAAAATTCAAATCGAGGAAGAAGAACCAAAGCCGCTCAGAAAGGCCAAACTCGATTCGGAGTCGTTGATGATGGAGAAGCAAGATGAGAGGGATATGATCGAGCGTCGGCATCGGATCCAGGACGAATTTCTGTCACGATCCGAAGAACTGCACAGCTTCAACCATGACGTCGATTGGGAACAGGGCAACAACCCGAACCTCAAGTCGAATCGGAAGCTTACCGCAGACACCAGAGTAACCTCCAACCAAGAACATAGGAAGGACGTTGACGGGTTTGGCGCCGATAACCTACGCTTAGCTGAGCATCATGGACTGGGCGAGGCTCGCGATTCTGAAATACTCAACCATAGACGAGAAGTCTTGCTTTCCCCTCTTGTTAGTGAAGGAAAGGGAACAGTTCAACAGCCAAAGGGGACCACAAGGAAGAACTCGCAGCAGAACGGATCAAGCGGCCAGGAAGCTACGGCCACGTCTCCCACTATCTCTTCTCAAGACGGTCCCGCAAACCACGTTGTGGAAGGGTTGCCAGCAGCGCAGAACCCATCACTGGTGATTCCGGCTGACGGTGGAGGTGCCTCAGTGCCCTCTAAGGACAGATTCGACTCGATCAAATTCTCACCTACTATCGGGCCAGAGGCTAAGCACATTTTCGTCGACAAGGACTGCATGAGAGATCCTGTCGTCGATGTGTTCTACCTAGACACCTGGCAAGCTGTTGCGGAAAAGAACACCAAGATTTTCCGGAATGTTTTCCGTTGCATGCCTGACAGCGAGGTTAGGTCCTGGAAGGAGTACAAGGAATACAATACATACCAGGAGAAGTTTGCTGAGATGCAAAGTCACCACACCGCAAAGGCGTTCAACCCACACCATCAACGACAGACAGGGCCTCCTGGAGCAGGCGCCACCTGGGCCACCAACCTCAAGCCGAACATCTTGCACCGCACAGGGAGTCACTGCACCGACCGGAAGAGCCAGACGCCGACAGATGAAAAGTCGGACAGACCAAATTCCAATGACCGCCCGCAGTCCGAGCAAGCCAATGCCCAACTCACATCGCCAGTGGACGAGAAGGCTTCTCTGAGGCCGACGGATGTACCCGGGACTAGCAGCTCGCGGCAAGATGATGGCCTCTCCTCTGGAGACGATCTTGAAAGACAGCGCTCGGAAACACCGCAAGTCGACTACTCTGAAGCTCTGAACCGGAACGCTACGAACCGCTCGCGGCGCCGCAGACGGAGAACTACAACGCTCGGCTCGAAGCGGGATTTCACAATTGATGAAGTATTGGACAAGCAGAGGGCCGAAGACCTCTTGAATCAGGTCCAGGGACATCTCATCATGTGGCCTTATGATTGGTATGTGCCCTCACTCTCTATGAATGGCTGTATACTAACGACTGCTCTCTAGGCTCGAGAAAGAAGAACAGGGTGGAAACTGGCTTTACACCCTCGACCAAATTTCTCCTCTGGAAATCTAGTAAGGCGCACCCATCCACAGAACACATTAAGCGCATGAAACTAACAACTCTCTAGCAACTAATATACTCCTGCACCATCCATCCATTTTATTCCATTCACCGCTTGTAAAAGTCTGCTATTGCAATCCTTTCTCTCGTGTTATTCAGAACAAACAATGCCCTATGTCTTCCTCCGCTCGACCTCCTAACACCACTCCTCGATCCTCTCATTGTCTCATTTCTTTCCACTTTTGGAGCGATCCATCCAATTTTTTGCCCTATCCACTGCAACTCCGTCCTTTGCCTTGGCCATGCTTATTCCATTCTTCTTTGTGTTTATCATGTCCCTTCTTGCTTATATCACTTGTATATTTGTCCCCCACATACGCAGGCGTGTTTGTGACTGTGACTGCATTTGTAGCCTGAAAGCATGGCATCGCATCGCGAGCGGGCGTTTTTCGTTATTTTCTTGCTCGCTTTCTACAACATACACACTCGAGCCTTATCTTATACATGGGTTAGAGGTGTTGAATAATATTTGAATGCAATACAGTCATTTCTTCAATTTGAATCTTGAGAGGTAAAAGTGAAGTTTCCCTAGTTTTATCTAGTACCTAGTGTTTGGTGAATTTGTTCCCCGTTTACCAATTATTCTAGCCCTTCGAGCCTCGAAATCCTCAAAGTTCGCGCGCAGAGCACTGCTCAGAATGCTATGGGGGAGGGGACCGCCATCACGCAGATTGCAAGGTTCCCAGTTATCAATTGCAGCCTCCAGACGGGTAAATGCAGTCTCGAAAGCAGATTGAATCTCTACCGTCCGCGTACAGGAACCGCCTAAATCCCTTAGATAATTCGCCGGGTCCTGCACGCACAGTCGCGCAGCGAGAGCTTTATTGCCCTGGACTGCGGCGTTCTTCTTTGCGGTTATGAGTGAGCGTTGGCCACGGATATAAGCGGGAAGGAGATCGTCTTCCGCATCGTACTCAGTGCTCGGCGCTGTGGGTATGGCTGCCGCTGTTTTGACGGACTCAGCGTTGAAGAAACCGGGAGGATCAACAGCAACACCAGTGGTTGTTAAATCAATCCCGAAGCCAAAAGTTTGGAGGAAAGCGAGAAGAGGCTCGGCGTAGCTGCCATCTGCGGTGGCGCGTGGAAAGCGGCCGTGATTCATTTTGAGAAAGGCAGCGAGGATCATCTGCAGTGCAATAGGGTCGATTGAGGATTTAGAGGGGCCGAAGAGACCCTGCGTCTCGAGTATCATGCGGATGGTAATGTAGAGGGGTCGCAAGGAGGGATATTCTGCGAGGAAATCCTGACTATATTCGACGTAGGCGGGGAGCTCCTCACCGCAGCTGAGGTGAAGTTGGAGGCCCGTGGGCCGGTGAATCGCCGTAGAGCCCGCTTTAGAGACCTCGTCAATGTGTACGGTGTAGTTCAGGTGCTGTTTGAGCGCTGAGGAGACTGAGACTAATAGCTTGCGGTACTGACGAAGGTTCTTGAGGCGCGTAGCACTTGGCTTTCTGATGTTGTTCAGCGAGCGCTCTGGATCCGTTACATGGAGCATGAGGTCGAGGTTTGAATGGCTCACTTGGAATCCTGTACGGCGGGACCCAGTGATCTGTAGCGGACAGCGCACGGACTCGTTGACAATCTGGGTGATTTCAGACACGATCTGACATATAACCTCAGTTTCCTGAGTAGTTGGTGTCATGTATTTTTCGAGGGCATGAATCTCAGCATCAAGCTGCGAGATGCCGCTCGAGAAAGCATGCGGCCCTACATGGTTCAGCCATGGGCGCTGTCCGGGTTTGCCCTGAGGCCTCCATTTAATCCTTTCATAAGTAGAGCTTTTTCGATTGCCGGAAAGTTGTGTTGGAGATTTCCCAGTCTCAGAACTCCGCTTCCTCGTCGAGGCTTGGTGTAGGGATTTCGGTTTCGGAGGTTCTTCAACGGAGGGTTCTGGAGGAACGGCTGGAGGCCCTGGTGGCTCTGATGTCGGGGTGGCATGAGGCCCGACCTTGACCTTACGTATCAGGCTCTGCCGGTTCGCAGATCGGTGTTCCTCAAGCGTCTTTTCGAGACTGTTTTCGAAAATCGGATGATCGGGGGTCCTTGCCCGAGGAAAGGCATGGTGGAAACTTCGGTAAGAGGTGGTAGGAGAGGAGAGTAGTGGACGGCTGGGAATGCGAATGCGCATGGCTCCGCAGGTTGGAGCACTATTATTGCATTGTGAGTGGTTGGTCAATTGCACCGCAACGCGAGCCTCGTCAACTTGGAAAGAAGCGCAAGACCACCGAGATCACATGACTCAGCATCTCCAGAGAGTATGTAATCAAAGACATGTAATTATCACATGATTATATCAGCCCTAAACCGGTCAGGTGGCGCATCTTGCAGCTGGAGAAATCTGCAGGTTATTGAAGCCAAATGTGAGCGCTGTGCTCCTAGAAGCTGTGAGCGGGAAAGTAAGCTCTCACTAGGAGGGTTCGCGGCTTGTGTGTACTAAATTGCTGGAGCCATGTTGTCGCCGCCGAAAGCGTCCAGACTTCTTTCCAGGGCAGGTTCGGGCTGATGACGTCGATCGCTGTCGTCGCAGAGGGCCAGGATCCGTCCTGACAGTTTTCGAGGCTTGGTTCCAGAACCACGCCTTGCCATCACCAATTCCTCCGTCATCTCTGACAGATTGCCCTTCCTCTATACCCGAACTATCGTGGAGGATGCCCTGAATTACTGCCACTTGAGACCATATATCCCACGCCGCTGTTTTAATGTCGTTGAGGCCAATTCACTTGCTCGCCTGCCCTCTTGCCGATCCCCCATCGCCGAACCCCGGCTCTACTTGCTTAGATACTTGCGTCGAAGCCGACAGCGAAGTGGATCTCAGGTCCGGGCTATCGCAAATATAACATCATTCTTGCTCGTTGAGAACATCCCTCCTCTATCGCTTCGTTTAACCTGTCTTTCTCACCGCCCCTCGCCCCTCCGATAACCTGCTATCGTGCCCCTCTCATTCTTAACCTCCTCAAGTTCAACCACCCATTACGACTTTTCTCCTCAAACCTCACTTCTTGACGCCTGTGTATGCTCCCCATGCCATAGCCGGTCGACTCTGCAGACAATTCGTGCCCTCGACCCTGTTTACTCTGAGAACATCCATTTTATTAGGTATGATCGACTGGCATGATAGCTGAGGTGAACGGAGCGCTAATAGCTGTCGTGAATTCAGAGACATTCCGCCATTGTCCGTATTTACATTCCTCTTGGTGCACCTGTACATCGACCCACGCATCGAGCATGTCTTTAGAGCGAGGGGCTCCCGGCTCCAACGGAAGACAGGGCGAAGTACGCTTTGATTCGGCTCCAGATACACCCCAGGATCTCTCTGCAGGATCCGAATCTGCCTCCGGAACCACCAATAATCCGTCACAAGCAGCGAAGCATGTGAAATCGAGCAGTGAATTGCTGCGTCGGCTGAGTTTGAAGGAAGTGCTCACCATGCAACAAGCCGACCTCCAAAAGCAATATCCAAGCCTCAACCTCACGGGTCGAATCATAAGCGCTACCTTTTGTATTCCGCACAGGCTCTACTTCCAGCCAGGCCGCGACTGGGTATGTTGTCTGATTCTGGACCTGCAATCGGAGTAACTGATTGTTAACCCAATCATATAGGAACTGAAACCTCGCCCCGGGTCCTCGGCCTTATTTGACTCATTCGCGTATATAGCTTCTGAACAGTCAAGTTGGTCCCACACGCTTGTTGGTTGGACTGGGGAAGTGGAACCCATGCAGGAAACAAGTTCGCCGTTGCAGCAACTTCGGACGAATCCTGATGCAAAGATACGCACCTCAATTGATGCCACAGCGGGTGCGCTAAACATGGGATCAGCTCCTGTGGTCCCTCTACACCCCCAAAATGCTACCCCAGAGCCTTTTGCTGTGAGCCCTAGTGATCGGGAGAAGCTAGAGAGGCAATTGAATCCAAGTCGCTATGGTAAAATCGCTCCAGTTTGGCTCACCGAGGAATCCGAAGCCCCGGAGGAAACAGTTCGCCTAGGAAACCAAAGCAGATGGAGACGATATGCTGAAAAGCAACTTTATGCTCTACTGCATTATAAGCAGAACGGTCCCACAGACGGCAGATTCGAGCGCGAGGCGTGGACGGATTATGTCCGGCTGAATCGACTTTTCGCAGAGCGAATAATCCAAGAATACAAGGAAGGGGACATTGTTTGGATCCACGACTACCACTTGTTCTTGTTGCCGAGCATATTACGGCAGCACATTCCAAACGTCCACATTGGATTCTACTTGCATTCACCGTTCCCTAGCAGTGAATTCATGCGGTGTCTCGCCAAACGGAAGGAAATTCTGACAGGCGTTCTCGGAGCAAACATGATCGGTTTTCAAACATTTTCCTACTCTCGCCACTTTTCATCCTGCTGTACCCGTGTTCTAGGATTCGAGTCCAACTCTGCTGGCGTGGATGCCTATGGAGCGCATGTTGCTGTGGATGTATTCCCTATTGGGATCGATGCCGAAGCGATACAAAAGGCAGCCTTCGAAAATGCGGACACTGAACGGGCTGTCGAAGCATTGCGGGAGCTTTATGCAGGAAAGAAAATTATTGTGGGCCGTGATCGTTTGGACAGTGCTCGTGGTGTAGCCCAGAAGCTGCAGGCATTTGAGATGTTCCTCGAACGATTCCCTGAGTGGCGTGACAAGGTTGTGCTCATTCAAGTCACCAGCCCGACCAGTCTTGAGGAAGAAAAAGAGGAGAGCAAGATTGCAAGCCGGGTCTCGGGCTTAGTGTCTACCATCAACGGCCGCTTCGGATCGTTAAGCTTCTCTCCCGTCAAGTACTACCCCCAATATCTATCTCAGAGCGAGTACTTTGCCCTACTGCGGGTAGCAGATGTTGGTTTGATTACAACGGTTCGAGATGGCATGAACACGACAAGTCTGGAATACATCATTTGCCAACAAAACAACCACAGTCCTCTTATTCTCTCTGAATTCTCCGGCACAGCGGGGGCTCTGTCTAGCGCAATCCACATCAATCCCTGGGACACCATTGGCGTTGCAGAGACGATAAACAAAGCATTGACAGTACCGTTGGAGGAGAAGAAGGAGCAGCACTTGAAGCTTTACAAACATGTCACGACAAATACAGTTTCGGCCTGGGCTAAACAATTCATCTCTCGCCTGCTCACCAATCTGTCCTCATTCGATCAATCCGTGGCAACCCCGGCTCTTGATAGGATCAAGGTCCTGAAGCAATACCGTAAAGCCCGGAAGAGGCTTTTCATGTTCGACTACGATGGCACGCTCACACCGATTGTCAAGGACCCCCAATCTGCGATTCCATCGGATCGCGTTTTGCGGTCGCTCAAAAGCTTGGCCGCTGATCCACGAAACGCGGTATGGATTATCAGCGGGCGTGACCAGGCCTTTTTAGACGAATGGATGGGTCATATTCCTGAATTGGGGTTGAGCGCAGAGCATGGTTGCTTCATTCGGATGCCGCGCTCCGACGCGTGGCAGAATCTAGCTGAAACGACTGATATGGGATGGCAGAGGGAGGTCATGGAAATTTACCAACATTTCACTGAGCGCACACAGGGCTCATTTATCGAGAGAAAAAAGGTAGCTTTGACTTGGCATTACCGGCGAGCCGATCCTGAGTATGGGGCCTTCCAGGCGCGAGAATGCCGAAAGAAGCTGGAAGAGGACGTATCCAAGACCTGGGACGTTGAAGTCATGGCTGGAAAGGCCAACTTGGAGGTCCGACCGAGATTCGTGAACAAAGGCTTCATCGCGAAGAGGCTCGTGGATGCGTATGGGGCTGGACCGGGAAAGGTCCCCGAGTTCATCTTGTGCTCTGGAGACGACTTCACCGATGAAGGTATGCTCTCTGGCTTCCCATCTCCTTGAAGCAGCTAACCTTCCTAGATATGTTCCGTGCCCTGAAGAAGTTTGATCTCCCGGCAGATCATGTGTACACGGTCACTGTTGGTGCAAGCTCGAAACAAACAGAGGCAGGCTGGCACCTTCTAGAGCCTTCTGATGTCATCGAGACGATCACGATGCTCAATAATAGCAGCTCTTCCACTCCGGAGTATTAGGGTCCTGCTGTCAGTATCTGGGATAGAGATAAATTTTGATTGCGTTCTGGCAAGGGAGGTTCATTTCTTCTCACCACGTTATATACGGGTTTTATAGAGTTGTCGATAAATATTCTTAGAGAGCATAGACAGCTGATAATCTGAGTTTGTCGGGGGATATCTGCGTCGGGGAATTTCAGCTCAGGTGGCACCTTTTCCCCCCATTCTCCCGCAAAATCCATCTTACTTTCATGTTTATCCATGCCACCATGGTTTCGTGATAGTGACGATGGGCAGCACCCCTGGGGCTTGCCCCAATTTATCATTTATGGGGACAGTGGATCGCCTGGACTAGTTCCATGGCGCCGGGCTGGAGATTCTTCTTTGCGGATGCACGGGGAGAGATTCCAAGAGACTCCTTCAGCACTTCGCGCCTGAGCATGCAGAGCGAATAATGACTGTTAGGAAAGTACGCACCGACCACCGCGCACGCCCTTCAAAGATCAGAGAAAATGGAGATCGAGCCGACGAGGCCATTGCTAGCGGATTTCCACCCTAGCGGTGGTGCCGTTGTCCCGAGCCCATACTCGGCATTCTGTGCGAGGCAAGCCTGACTTTCTCCAACTCGGGTCCTGCTCGTTTCGCTTTGCTAATTTTTTTTTTTTTTCAGTCGCCGCATCCCCGCATTCTCTGCTTCGGGATTTGAACGAGAAGGCATTTCCGCCGAGTCCCACTGTTACCTTGGCCGTGATCATTGAAGGCCTTTAGCTAGGCGAACCGGAAAATCTTCTGACTCACACATTCGACCTGGGAGTGTCTGAATTCTACGGTGCTGAAGCTTAATGGCCTGATTCTTCTATATCAATTCTCCGAGCCAAGACGGTTAGAACGGGAAACCCTCTTCATACTGGTCAACGTCTATGCTGTGCACAACATAATTTATCTTGCCGGTTGTATCATTACAGCTACTTCAAATAAGAAGGCCTCACGTCCTCGCTCTGACTCTTTCGTTCGTCGTCTGAACCGATGCTTTTTCCTTCTGGGACCACTTGACGCATTTACAACGTTGCCGCAGTCGTCGGCACTTACCCCCAAGAATGACGGCGGAGAAGCATATTGAATGTCACGCCGGCTATCCAGAGCCTGGAGTTAATGGAAAAGTCCGTACCCCTGCACCGGCAGATGACAGCTCGAGCAACGATGTTCAATCCCTTAGAGACTCGGCCGGCGACGAAGAGTCTGGCTTTGATCAGAACAAGGGCCTCGCGAAGACATCTACGAATGTGAGCCATGTCGGTGCGTTAGCGGCTAGAACGCTATCGATCGTGCGCACTAGAGAGTCAGGCAAAGATATTGGTCCGCCTCCAGATGGGGGCTTCCTGGCGTGGTCGCAGGTACTCATGGCACACTTTGTCATCTTCAACACATGGGGTTACATCAACAGCTTCGGTGTGTTCCAGACGTATTACACCGAGTCTTTGGGCCGGTCTCCGTCAGATATCTCATGGGTGGGAAGCATTCAGATTTTCCTGCTCTTCTTCATTGGCACCTTCTCCGGCCGTGCGACGGATGCTGGCTACTTCAAGCTCATTCTGACGATAGGAGCCACGCTGCTTCTATTCTGTATTTTTATGACTTCTCTCTGCACCCAGTACTGGCAACTTTTCCTCGCGCAAGGCGTTGGACAGGGAATCGGATGCGGCCTCATGTTTTGTCCCACAATCGCACTCACACCAACATACTTTAGCAAGAACCGATCCCTCGCCATTGGTATTGTGGCCTCTGGGTCTGCAACTGGTGGGCTGGTCTTCCCTGCTGTCGTCATGCGTCTGCTGCCGCGCGTAGGGTATGGGTGGACTATGCGGACACTGGGTTTCATCTCCTTGGCAACCCTAACCCCCTGTCTGGTCTTCTTGAGGCAACGTCTTCCACCGCGCCGAAGTGGACCACTCGTCGAATGGAGTGCCTTCAAAGAGCCGTCTTACTTGTTCTTCGCTATTGGTATGTTCTTGAACTTCTGGGGCCTCTATATCGGCTTCTTCTACATCGGCAGCTTCAGCCGCGACGTCATCGGTGTATCTTCTTCCACATCAATTGACGTCCTCCTCCTCATGAACGGAATCGGCCTCCTCGGCCGAGTCATCCCAAACCTCATGGCCGACCGATTCACCGGCCCGCTGAACATGCTGATCCCATTCAGTTTTTTAACGGGACTCATCGCATTTACCTGGGCAGCAGTGCACAACTTGAGGAGCGTCTACGCCTTCAGCTCATTCTACGGGCTCGCCGCAGCCGGCATCCAATCTCTCTTCCCGGCAACACTGAGCACACTCACGACGGACCTGAAGAAAATGGGCGCGCGAATGGGCATGGTGATGAGTGTTGTCGGGATCGCGGCCCTTATCGGATCCCCCATTGCTGGAGCGCTGGTTGAGCGGGGAGACGGTGATTACCTGTACGCGCAGATGTTCATGGGGAGTGTGATACTTGCGGGAACGATGTTCTTGATCGCGGCGCGGATGGCTAAGATTGGCCTTGTATGGGCGCGTGCGTGAGTTTCTATATGGGCATTGCTGCATTATTGAAGAGCATTTCCGGCGTTGAGCAGAAACGTCTATTGCACGGTATCTGATTGACTAAATATATCCTAATTATAACATGACGTGACCATACAGTGGATAGTAATAGGCTACTCATGATTGATCGCCCCCAGCAGTAAAAATAGCGGATCCGGTACAATAAATAAACTCGAGCGCTTTTCCCCGCCTCAACCTTGACGACACCGCCAACTGGCACTCAATCACTTTTCCGGAAGTTTGTCTCTTGAATCAGTTTTTCAATCTTCTTGGATACATCGTTAAATTCACTGTCTTTATCCTCACCATCACTGTTGGAACCCCGACTTTGTCTAGACCTTGACTGCACAGAAGACAGGCAAGTCCAGCCTTTTCACCCCACTTTTTATTTACCCCTCCAACAAAACAGGTAGATGGACACATGCCCAAGCTTTGCTTGCTAGGCTTTCTTTGACGCCGAAAGCGACAAAGCTAACAGGATTTCTTTTCCATCTAGGCAAAACACCGGCCGAGCTGTAAAGTTCTTCTATCGACCTAGCCTTTCGTTCTCTTCGGAGCGATTTTCTTCCCTGCGGATCGATCTTGACTCGTCGATTAGCGCGTTGGCCTGTTCAGGACAACATTGATATTCCCCACAAGAACTAGAAAAGGAAGCACATAGATAGCGACCATGGCGCCCCGCGGTCGTGGAGGAAAGTTCTCGAAGCCTAGTCGTGGAGGTACGTTTTCGCCTCAGCTGCTGAGCACACGCGCGAAACAGAAAGGTCCATCGCTAATGAAAACGTTTTTTGCTAGGTGGAAAGCGATTCAGCCGCGACGTACAACCCGTCGATAAAGATGGAAATGCTGTTGGCTTGTGGCGGGTACGTCTCCCTCTCTTCTCCCTCTCTACAGGAGGAACCCAAGACCAGCGTCTAACCACAAACTCCCTCCAGGAACCCGACGACGACATCCCCACCTCCTCTGAAGAAGAAGACTCCGAAGAAGCCTCTAGTGAAGAAGACGAAGCCGGCCCCAGCAGCAGCGGCGGCGCTGTCCCGCGCAACATCGGCACGATCCCCGAAGGATCAGCAACACAAGAACTCACCCGTGAGGAACGACGCGCCCTCGCAAAGGCCAAAAAGGCCGCTGCGGCCGCGCGCAGGAACAATGGCCCTGCGCAGCCGGGCGATCTCCCGCCTAGCGATTCCGAGGATGACGATATCGCGCCGAATAGGAATGGATTAGTGGACTCGGATGACGAGGATGGTGACCTTCCTGCGAATCCGAACCATACGTCCAAGTCGCGGTCGCAGACGAAGCCCCGCGATGGCGATGAGGAGGATGCTGTTGGCGGTGCTGGTGGGGAGGCACAGCTGTCTCGCCGGGAGCGGGAGGCGATCGAGGCGCAGCAGGCAAGGGAGCGGTATATGAAGCTTCACGCGGAGGGGAAGACGGACGAGGCGAGGGCGGATCTGGCGCGGCTCGCTCTCGTTAAGGAGCGGAGAGAGGCGGAACGGCTAAGGAAGGAGGCTGAGAAGGAGGAGAAGGCAGAGCTTGCGCGGCAGAGAGCGGAGGAGCGCGAGAAGAAGCTTGCCAAGGGACCGACCAAGAAGAAGGGGAAGAAATAGATGATCTTGCACCCATTGCCTCGTTTTGCTATTTAGGGCTGGATATGTGCCTTGGTTGTTGGCTATGGATGTGATATGGATTGATGTGGTACATAGATTGGGCACCTGACCTGATCTGATGATTTAGACAAGAACGCAAGCGGTTCAATTGCTTCTCTCTCAAATGTGCATGGCGCATTAGTGGTATACTCATATTGAGATCATGATTCGCCTTTTGCCCGTCTCGATATCTGTTCTCAGTCTTGATCTTGACCAGTCTCTTGACCGACCGTCAACGAAGTCCATCTGTAAGCATTGAAACTACTCAATTCTTGTATCTTTAAAATCTTCAATACTATACCATGCACCTGCTATACCTTGCTCGAAGTAAACAACAAAAAGTAGTAAATGAAGCGACATATTAAGAAGCAAACGCTTTTTACAACCAATGCACCAGCGCCTACCATGGCATCAAAGAGATATAAGCTATGCGCACGAATGTAGCGAATAACAGGACACAAGAACAAAACATGTAAAATCAAGGTCAATGAAGCCTCGATAATCGGTTTATACACCCCAAAATAACCCCTCCACGCTCCGACCATGCATGACAATGCCCCAACCAGCAATAAGACTGACAAGCCACAGAATGGCAAAGACAAGAATTGGAAGGAGCAGAAGCTCGGTGTTATGTAGGAACGGGAGAGCGTTGTACCCGAGGAAGGTGATGTATGTGTAATAGGTTAATGCAGAGAGGTAGAGCGTGTTGCCGAGGAAGGTTGCGAGGAAGTTGCTCGGGCTGCGCGTTAAGAGGGGGAGGAGAAGGAATTGCACGACGTAGAGGTGGAGGTAGAGGGGGAAGAAGGCGCGGTTCGAGACCTATTCATCGCCAAGGGGTTGTTAGTGTGTCTTGATTTGAAATGTGGGTGCGGAGAAGTTTGGAGATGGCGAAAACGTACGTCAAAGCAGTAGCCGAATTCTAATTGATCCTTCTCGCCGGGTTGTGTAAATAGACCCTGTGCTGCGCCGCGTCGGCGGCCGCGGATGCGTAGACCTGTGATGGATGCGGCGGCGCCGTTGGGGCCGAAGAGGCGGCCGACGATAAAGTAGCCTATTGTTGATACGAGCAGCGAGGAGCCGATAAAGTGGAGGAAAATAAAGAGGAGAGAGAGGCGAACGATTGAGCCGAATGACGGGGCGTATGCGAGACCCCAGGCGAGGGCTGTGAGGAGGAGGAAGAACGAGAGGAGGTATGTGAACGAAGGGTCGGGGCGGTGCCATGTGTTTTTTGTTTCTGAAGTTTTAGTCGGCTTGGGATTCACTGGAGAAGAGGAAAGTTGAAGGGTTTATAGGGTCTCACGTTTCTATGCAAGCTTCTATTAGCAACTGTCTGTGGCACTTTGGGCGTCGGGTGGAAAGCTTACATGATAGTATATTGACTTGAATACCTTCTTCGGCGCGATTAAAAGCGACGTCATCTCCCAGATGGCCATCTCAAAGTCCATTTGCGGGAACTTGAACATTCTGCACCAAACAAAGTCAGCAATGCCCCTGGATAGCTCCAGCCTAGTCGTACCTCTTGAAGAAACGCGGCATCCGTATACTCGACCCGCGGCTTGCGGGCATGCCGCCGAAGTTGGGAGAGCTGCCATGTTGACGGGGGACGGATATGTGCGGGTTCATCTCGTGGCAGCCTTGGCTAGGTGTCAAAAAGAAAGGATATCATGCACAACAGGATGTAACAGCCGGAGGGAGTATTGTCTGTATAGAGTGGCCGGGGTGGTTGTCTGTTGTTAGAGTTGGTTATGTCATCCACCAGTTGGTTCTCGGATTATTATTGCACCGATCCTTGAACATAATAATTTGTGCACATAGGACTTGTGCATCCAACTTTCTCTACAACCTATCTATGGAGGACACAGAGACCAAAGGATCTCTGAAAGTTTGATGAGCGAATTTCCGAGGTGCCGTACGTTTGACGTAGCAATTTGTGTGCTTTGAGTTGGTGTGTCTCCTGCAGCCTGTACATACATTGTGTGATCTCTCTGGTTGATTCATCTCAAGGGTTTTCTGTACGGAGTATCTCCGTTGCTGGGCTTGAGGGGGAAGAAGGGTAAACGGGTCTTGGTTCCCCAGATTCATAGGGTACTACAACCGTTGTACTTCTTGCTTGCCGGTTACGGCGCAGCGTTGGCAGATCTCCTCGCCAGGCGGACGAAGGATTTAGCACTCAATAGATTTTGATGGCCCGACTGGAGGCGATTGTGAGCACTGAGTCGGGCATCGACTGATTCTGAGTTATTGATGATCTCTGAAGGCTGAATGGAGGAAGCTAACAAGTTGAGGCTAAGACACGTCGAGAATCGGTGGGCAGTGGGCACTGATGGCCGGACTCTGTCACCTCAGCTGTCAGGCTGCATCTATGGCTGGAACTCGACGGCAATTCTCCGTGTCTGCCGTCCTCTTGGGGCTGCGATGTCACAGGTTAAATTCCCTGATGAAACAAGCCGGGATTCTCCAACCGTAGCCATGCAGATTCTCGAACACTGAACGCCAGACGGATGCATTCTTTGGAGTCGCCAGAAGCCGCCAAGCGTGCCTTTGCCCCTGACCGGTGAGGGTCTAAGCCGGGGATGGTCTAGCTGTGCCAGCTGGTCGAGACGCTAGTAGGAACTATCGTCTCTTGCATTGGATTTCCATTCGGGAATCGACCACTTCTTTCAACATTTATATTAATTCTTATGCACGCCGGGTCAATCTGCCCTGACCAGACCCTCCTCTTCGAAGTTTGTACCTGAGCTGACGCCGTCTGAGAAAGTCCATCAGACATCCTGAAAATATCCACCTCGAATCCCCATCGCTCTTCATACTCTCCACCTCGCCATCTCGTCATCATCACGATCGCTCCTTTTATTTAGTTGAATGGTTCCCACATTATTACACTCCTTTCAACTGTTTGACTTTGCCCTGACACCACCTGTTCCTGGCGGAACCGCCCTTTGTTTTCCCGTGGTCGCAGCCCTCCGGTTCCTGGTTCCTGACCGGTTGACAAGCCCTTCCCTGGTTCGTCTTCCGTGCTTCCACTCTTCGTTGCGGCCGCGACTTTTTTTGCTTTTTTTGCTAACCACCAAGAAGTACTTTTAAGAACAGAAAAGGAAAGTGACGACCAATTGATTTCAATCTCGCCCACGTTCCGTCCGCTGTGGTAGCCTCGAGCGGCTCCCCTCGCGCGCATTACACTGCGGTGCATCGTGGACCTTCCCTCGGGCCCCCTCACACCATGCCCAGGTGATACAAGACTCCGCCCTTGAAGACGACCTTGTCTTAAAACCGGACTATAACTGAGCCTTGACCCTGAACACCGCATATACTGTCCAAGTCCTGGCGACGGACAACCCCCCCTTAGGAAAGGAACATTTCTATTCCGTGTTCAATGCCGCGGTTTACCACATTATAATCCTCACTAGCCATGAGTCGAACAATGCGATCCGGCAGTGTCCGAGCGATTTCTCAGCATGCCGACCGAGACGCCACCAACTCCCCTCCCCGAACACCCCCTGGACCTTCTAGCTATAAAATCAAGCGAGGACGTCACCCTCGACCGTCGGTGCGCGAGACTTTCCTCGACGACTACAACCCCGCCGATGCAAACGACAGTTATGAATCTGGGGATGAGCGCGATCCCCATGACTTGTCATTGTCTCCGAATCATGCCGCTCGTACATCGATTGTCGATAACATGCTCCTCTCGTTAGATCAGTTCTCGTCTGGAAACTCGGTACTGGATGACTACCGCCTTTTCAATTCGGCCTTCGAAAACGATCGATTCACTCATACCTCTCAAGATTCCCTTTCGCAACGCAGATACCGTGGTCATACCTTCTCTTCATCTTTGTCATCGGACGTGGAATATGGTTATGATGAAGGTGCTAGCCGGTACGCCGCACAACAAGCGAGGGAACGCCGGAGTAATAGTAGTTCGAACTATCAGTCTGGTCTTCGACGATACGAGAGCGCTCGGAGTCGAGATGGTACGGGCTCTCGCGGCCAACCTTTTGATTACCGAACAAGTGCTACTGCCCCTGCTACTCGCGCTGGCAGGAAAAGTAGCAAGGGAAGCACGAGTTCCAATCTGGATTTTGGACCTCCCATTTCGAGACGTCAAGCTGAGCCGACGAGTGACAGACGGTCGGCAAGTTTTGATCTCGGGACGAGGAAGCCATTTATGACATTTTCTGGTTCGACCCCTGACTACGATCCACTTGCGTACGATGGATTGGATGCGGCACCTACTCCCAGCGTCCCTGCTGGCCCAAGGAAATACCAAACAGTTTCTCAGGCAGATTTTGGTCTCAAAGCTCAGTCATCGCGCACGCCAGTGGCATCGCGAAGGAACAGCGTCAAGTCTTCGCGAACTACTCAGACCAGAAAGTCTCGCCCCGAAAATCTTGGCACCGCAGCCATGAGGTCTCGCGACCACGAATTTGCGCTCATGAGCGACTCGGACCTCGAAGCCCCCCCCAATATTTCGGCGTCTCTGGACCCGCCTGCCCCGAGCCCAACGATCTCATTTAACAAGCCCGCCTTCCCCATCCCGCCCCCAGAGCCGACCCCTGTCAAGGAACGTCCAGGATTCTTTCGCCGTGTTTTCGGATCTTCAAAAAGTCCAGCTTCTATGCTGTCCGACATTAGCCCTTCTGACACCGCAACCTCTAAAGATGCCGAGACTAGGGATGCAAACGGAGTGAGTCCCAGTATGAAAGTACGACGACAACAACAACCACAGAAGCTCACCGCAGGCGGCACCCATCCACCTCGTGAGGGTGCACAAGTGGTGAACAAGAAATCATCTTTCTTCCGCCGGCGGAAGAAATCGGTGGCGGAGAATGCCCCGCCTCCGATTACTCTTCCCCAAAACCTTAAACCTGGAGGACTGATGAAGCCGGAACCCAGCCCTGTAAGCAGCTTGCGGAAGGTTATGAACCCTTATCTGGCAGATGCTACCCCCAACAACAGCACGCCGGCTGTCGATTATTCCACTGAATCCTCTGACTGGAGTACTGCGGCGAATGACCCAGATAATAAGAAACCAGACAACGTACCACGGAAAACAAAAGGCAATTCTGTGAACCTTGTGAACGGACCGAAGGCTAAATATACTCTTTATCCTGCAAGTTCGACGAATCATGCACACGACACCTCATTTTTGGGAGCCAGCAGCGGTGACGATGATTCTATTGTCAAACCGAACGATCTGGATCCTACCCCGCTCGCCCGTCGCCGACAGGACCGCGTTGGAACCAGAGAAGGCATGGATGATGATGAAGGCGACGCAAAGACGGTGGAGGCACAACAAGACGCTGATTCGTCGCGAAATACATTAGCAACCATAGAGAATATGCGCCCTACCTCCTTATCACCGGTTGCCGAACGGACCTCTCAAATTTCCGCCTCGCTCGTCATCGAAACCCCCGAACAGAAGCCGGCCACCTCCTCAACAACAGAGTCGAAAGACAAGGATATGTATGATACAACTATCTGGAATGATGATTCCGATGCGCCCAGCAAGTTGTCCACTCCAGTCATTGGCAGAGACTCTCCTCGAGCCTCGGTGTCTGAAGCTTCCAATTACCAAACTGCAACCAATACCCCGATCGTCCCGCAAGGCGCCGAATGGAAATCAGCAGAAGACAGCAATGAGGTCGCTGAAGACCGTTCCGCAGAATCGCCTAGCAATGAAGACAAACAACAGGCGCAGAAGCTATACGACGGGCAAGATGAGTTTGTGGGCAACTTGCCGGCAGCCGCCTGGCTTGGTAGCCCTGACCGTGTCAACGTCCGGGCGGCCTATATGGACTTGTTCGATTGGTCTAACATGAACATCCTCGCTGCTCTCCGTAGCCTATGCATGCGGTTGGTACTGAAAGGAGAGACCCAGCAGGTCGATCGCGTTCTAGATGCTTTTTCAACAAGATGGTGCCAATGCAATCTTCGTCATGGTTTTAAGGCATCAGGTGAGTCAATCTCGGTTTTCTATCTTCCCTCCGCGGCGATAACTGACTCAAATAGATGTCGTTCACACGATCTGTTATTCTCTTCTGCTCTTGAATACCGATCTGCACCTCGCAGATATCGAGCAAAAGATGACGAAAGCTCAATTCGTCCGCAACACGATGCCTACAATCCAACGCGTCGCTGTTGATGCAGCCCCAGACGAATTTGGAAGCAAGGCAAAGGCTTCCAACGCTGACTCCGGACTTCCGTCTTCTCGATCAGCCACATTTCCGCCTGACGAATCCGAATCCAATAACGCCAATACGGACAAACCAGACAAACCCACAAACATCACCGGGAAGTTGGCAAATCGACTTTCTCGGCAGGACTTGTCTTCGAAGATGACATGCGATGCTGACAATGAGGTTGGCCCGCTGGTCACTACCCCTTTCTATGGTACCGCCAAAGCATGGGAGCAGCAGGTTGAGGCAGTTCTCCGAGAATTTTACAGCTCCATTCAAAAGCAGAGGCTCCCACTACATGGTGCCCAACCGGAAAGAGAAGCCCCACGGACGGCATCTAGCGCGATGCTTGGCCCTGCGCCGCATGGCCTTCGCAGAAGCCCCAGTACTGTCAGCAAGAGTGGCTCCGACATTTTCCCTCGAGGCCGCTCGGCAGACTCGCGCTATGGCACGGCCCGGTGGTCTTCTAAGCCTCGCTCCCGCGCCAGACTGTATCCTCCTTCGACAATGGGATCTAGCCGCACAAGCCTTGATGACCAGTCATCATTGTGGAGTCCATCTGGCTCGAGTACCTGGAGCAAGTATTCACTGGGTAAGTTCACATCAGCGTCTGTCGACTCCTTTGGATCGGGCTATCCCCATGCAGACTATCAACAGTCTATTGGGTTCGCGAATGCCCTCAGCCAGGCTATTATCCGGGAAGATTCTACACACTCCATTGCTAGCACTGAGGATTACGAAAGAACCGGCCAACTTCTCGAAGACGAGACCCTAGAACTTGCTGGAGCGCCCTGGGCCAAGGAAGGCAGCTTGAAACACAAGCATCATCTGGACTCAGTCGACAAACGCGCGAAGGATCGGAACTGGAATGAATGCTTTGCTGTCATCCAACAAGGTTGGATGCGCCTTTTCTCTTTCAAGCCATCCAAGTCCATGCGGCAAAAATCCAAGCAACGACACCCAGGAGGCGTTGTGGTGGGAGGTGGCAATTGGACTGAGAATGCCGAAGAGATTTGGAAGTTCCTTTTACGCCAATCCATTGCCAGCGCCCTTCCGCCTCCTGGTTACTCGAAATCTCGCCCCCATGTCTGGGCGTTGAGTCTCCCTACTGGTGCAGTGCATCTCTTCCAAGCTGGCACACCTGAGATCGTTCGTGAGTTCGTTTCCAGCGCGAACTACTGGAGTGCGAGGCTGTCGAAGGAGCCCCTCATTGGCGGTATTAGCAACATTGAGTATGGTTGGAGCGATGCAATCATCAACAGCGCGTTGATCAACCCTGAGGCCAATCGATCACCTCCGTCCTCGTCTGGCGCACGGCCCAGTATACAAAGCTCGATTAGAAGTTCCATTGACCAGCAAGTTGTCCGGCCCAAATTGCCTGCTGACCGAGTTCACATCAGCGATTGGTCACCGCCCCAGCAAAGCATGATGGCTGCCAACCTCCCGGAAGTAGATCAACTGAAGGGTTTGCAAACGTATGTGAAGAACGTCGAGGCCGAGCTGCAGCGACACAATGAACTCCGGTCAGCGATGGTTCTCGCATTTTCACCACGCCATCCGAATGCTGGGAAAGCAATGGCCAACTGGGAGCGGAAGTCATCATATCTCTTACGCGAGATTGTCAAGTTCCGCACCTACATCGACTCCCTGCAAAACGCAATTGACGCGAAGAACAAAATATACGCGGCTCGCGAAGAGTACAATCAACCTTCGGAGTCGTAATTTACGGACGATTTTCTTCAACTTTTTCTCATTCTTTCCCTCTTATGTGGGCCCACTTAGACATGCCTTTTCTTGTACTATACCCTTCATGTGCTTCTGACACCGGGGCGCTCATCTTTTACGATTCTAGGCGTTTTTTTTCTAGAGCTGATTTATGTCCCGCATTTCCTTTGTTACTTTGTATCGTTCTAGGCTCTGACGAGATATGTTGATAATAAGAGGCACGATGACTGTTTAATTGTGAGCTAGATAAATGAGTAATTTGTATAATCAGATGCAATTCGTATGCAATCTATATGAATCTTCAATCGATAATGTGGACTTGTCGACATATCAACTTGACAAGTCCGCAGCAGAATCGAGAGGCGAGTGCAGTCGTGGAGCAGATTTCGTGGAGGAGGAATCGGCAGCCGTGCCTGAAAGTTGCAACAACAAGAATTAATAACAACAACAAACAACTCCCACTCCCCTCGATCCTATCTCGTCCTCTCCTGCCTTCATTGTTGTGAGTCCATTCCCCTCTGGGCCTTCTCAGCATCAGCAAACCGTTGCACTGGCCAGCCCTTCGCCAATAAGCGCTATCCCGTGCTGGCCGCCAAGTGGGTAAGACAAGCTGCCGTCTCGCCCATTCGGCGTTCGCCAACCGGTCCAACCCTTCAAGATGTGGAGAGATCAGAAAAATCTAGGCTAACTGTTTCAAGACTAGATAGATAGACTGTCCAAGCGGCGCTTTCTCCGTCACCATGTCGACGGCTCCCGCAGCCCAACCGTCTCACAACGCGGTCGACGACAACGCGGTCGACGAGATTTCGCACCAAGCAAGGCGCACTTCATTCTTTTCGTATTCCGGTACAGTATACTCAGATGCAGACCTAACGACCTTCGACGAAGAATTCTGCGATCCATTGGATTACATGCTGGTACCCTTTGAGGATACACAGTCGCAGCGGGTGCCGACCCCAAACACAACAATCAGCATGACGAACGAAACTGCCGCGACCGCCCTTGAAGAGCACGACCGCGACGACACTGATCCAAGTTTTGATCTTTTACCTCCCTTGCCCGATCATGATGACAGTAGTCTCGAAGAGCATAGCGATCGCAACCATGAGCGCACGGAAAATCAGACCTTCCTTGAAGAGGCCGAAATGAGGAGAAGACTGGCGGACGTGGAGTCCAGCTTCTTGCCGGAGCCCTCAACGATCGAAGTCGCTGCCATGAATCGTACTACGGGTGTGGATGATACTTATGTGGTTGGTGTAGCGGGACAAAATGAGCAGGGGCATGATCATGACTATGAACCTGAACAAGGGCATGAAAGTGAGCATGAGAATGAGCATGGACCCATGCCAGACTTTACAGAGCCTTCGTGGGCGGCACCAGAGGAGTCAAGTCACGACCTTGCATCCACGAATGACGGCGTTCCCATCCCGCACAGTCCTAGCCTAGGACCTGAAGATAGCACGCTTAACCTGGAGTCCACAATCGCAGATTCAATCGCCTCAACCGAGCCATATGAAGAGGATCATACTACGATGCTTGAGGCAATGCCGTCGTCTCCCGCTGCTGCCGCTGCCGCACGGATAGACAGTCGAAATCAATCGTTAATGCCTGACGAAGCGGGCCGAGATCAATTCTTGTTGCCGGAAAGCGCTGATCAAACCAGTCAATTCTCACAAGACTACTCTGTCGACCAGTCTGCACGAAGCGCGGACCAATCGCTGGGGTCGGCGAGCAAGGATTTCCGCAACACTTCCATTACGCATTCCCAGCTGTTCAACAATGAAGGCGCCGCTCCCGGCCTGGATACTGTCTCTCGCACAAGCAGCCGAAGAAGTAGCCGCCCCAAATACCTCACCAGCCGCCAATCCTCACAACGCCTCTCCTACTCCTCCGCGGCGAGTGGTGCAACTGAAATGACGAATAGCGATGCTACAGTGGGTGCCGACTACGCCCTGCAATCGGGGGGCGCCGTACCGGAAAATACAAACTTGAATGTCGGATCGCGACGTAACAACCTTGCTAGATCAGTCAGTTTAGGAAGCATGGCATCGGGAATTTCAGGGTATAGTGACGACAACATCATTGAGAAGCGAACAATGAGTGGGACTACGGACAGTGGCCTTCAGACGTTGGACGAAGAGGATGCTACACAACCAGAAGCTGCGGAGGGTAATGGGCCAATGACCCCAAAAGCAGCGCCGCGCGACCAGGGGTTTCCAACGGACACAGTCATTGCTGACAGGGTCAAAGACGTGCAGGTTCCGAGTGCGTTCGTCAAGCAATTCCGCGAAGACCATGGGATGTCGCCTGAGAAACGAGCTGGAATGACTCCGGGATTTACACGGAGCGGCCGTTCTATGACCCTGAAAGAGCAAAGCAGCACAATCGATCGCCTATCGAAGGAGAACTTTGACCTGAAAATGCGGATACACTTTCTGAATGAAGCGCTCAACCGACGTTCTGAAGAAGGTATCAAGGAGATGATATCTGAAAATGTCGAGCTCAAATCGGACAAGTTGAAGTTACAGAAAGAGAACCAGGGCTTGAAGCGGAAGATTCGCGATCTAGAGAAGCAGGTGAAGGACCAACAGTCAGATAAGGAATCCATGCTCAATCATGACCCCGAGGGCTCTGACGAAGACGACCGAGGTTCCGCCCAGGATGAGGAGCTGCTCTTCCTACGGGAGAGAGTGGAGACCTATGAACTTGAAATTGAGCGGATGAGGTCGGAGAGTATGGCACGGGAAAGCGAGAAACGGAGGTTAGCGGAGATGGTGAAATCCCTCAGTGACGGCAGGCCAGTTGGGTCGGATTCCGGGGCTAGGGAGGAAAGGGTAAGTGGCCCTGCTGGTATCGCTCGTCTCTTGCTCATGCGCTATAGGATATGTGGAAGGATATGCTCGAGGCTGAAACTGCTGCTCGCGAACAAGCCGACGATGAGAACAAGAGGCTACGGGAAGAACTTATGCGTGTCAAGGGTGAGATGAGCTTCGCCATGGCTCCTGTAGCCCCATTAAGACCAGGACAGCGTGATCGGGGGAATTCCATGGTGTCATACTCCGCCGCTTCTGACAAGGAATTCCATCGCCATACTGGTACCGGCAGTTCTTCCAGTTCCACACTCTTAATGGAACTAGATCTGCTGAAACAGGAGAACGCAGAGCTGCGGAAAGAAGTCAGCGCCCAGACTTCAATGCTGACGTCCCGAAATCGAGAAAAGGAACGACTGTACCAGGAAATTGAGGAGCTCAAACTCGGTCAACGCCGCGAGCGATCCATTGCCGGTGACAGCATACTAGATCGGTCCGCTTCCAGAGCTCACGGACGGTCTTCTTCAAGAACCAGCGACCGCACGGGACAATCTCCGATTGACGACGCGGAACGGGAAGACCTAGAAGTTCGGAACGGGCAGCTGCGCGACCAGGTGTCCACGTTGAAGCTCGAGAATCAAGCGATCCGACAGCAGCTTGACAATGTTGGAAAAGACCTGGAAGCTATGGACAAGGCCTACCAAGCGGACGTGGATCAAGCTGATGAAGAAATTCAAGGCCTACAACAGGAACGTGACCAGGCGTTGCAGATGGCTGACGAACGGGACGCAGCGTTCCAAATCTTGAGAGCTGAAGCCCAGGAAGAAATTGACGCTTTGGGAGACGACCTAGACCAGAAGGTTGAAGATTGCCAACGGCTAACCGAAGAGCTGCGTACTCAAGACGAGAATCTCAGAGCGCTACAGGCAGAGATGCGATCGGCGGGCGAAGGTATTATCAGGCTCGAGGAAGATGCGCAGAATAATATGCAACGGTATAAGGCCGTGCAGCAGGAGCTGGAAGAATGCAATCGCGAGATGGAATCGCTAGAGAAGAGCCTATACGATGCAAATTCCAAGGTGCAACGTCTCACAGTCCAGATTGAGTCGAGCCATAACGAGATTGCATTCCTCCGTGAGGAGCAAGACGGCGATAAGATTAAGATTGGCGACCTGGAATCAGAGCTCAAGACTTACCAGGTGAGCCTGCACAGCGAACGCGAAAAGACACGAGAGCTGGAGGATCGCCTCGCCGAGGAGAGGCATCAACGCGAAGTCGTTGGCAGCAAGGAGAAGCAAGAGGTGCAGCGAATCATGAACGAGTTGAACCGTGAGGCATCTGCAGCCAAGGAAGATGTTCGCAGGCTGAAGAAGAGCCTTTCAGCGCAAGAAATTGAAACGGCCACCTGGAAGGAACGGCTCACAGATCTGGAGAACAATCTTCGTGAAACTCTCGGTGATCTCACAGGCAGCCGGTCCAGTTTGATCTCCAACATCATGAAGTTGCAGAAGGAGCTGGAGAGCACTGCACTTGAGTTGGAAAGCACACGCTCCATGCTAGACGAGAAGGAGTCGCTTCTACGGAACCGCGACGCACTGCTCGAAAGTCATGGCTTGGAGTCTAGGAAACTGTCCGAGCTTCTTGACCGCGAGCGGCAAGCTCGTCGTGCAGATAAGCAGTCCTTCGAACAGGCCCTCAGATCCCACCACCAGGCTTCCCGGACCATCTCACAAAACAACTCTCGCATTTCTGAACTCGAAAGCGCGCGCAGTCAAGACCGCAAGCGCTTTGGCGGCCTTGAGCAACAGTTCAGGGAGCAGCTCAATGAGCGGAATGCGATGCTATTGACGATCTGGAAGCGGCTGTCCACCATGTGTGGACCGGACTGGGCACACTCAAACAGCTTGATCAACGGCAACCTGCCTAGTCAAGAGGTCATTGGCAACATCTTGTTCTGGCCGGGATTTAGCCGCAATCTTCTTCTGGCGGTCAAGACTCTGGAGAACGTGATATCAGGCTTCAAGGGCCGCATTAAGGATGTGGAACGAGGCCTGACGAAGCACTACCAGACTCTTGAGCATGCCTTTAGCTTACGGATCAAGAAGCTCGACCGCCTAGAGGAATCAGCAATCAACATGCGCGCTCAGCTGCAGACTCGAAACCAGACCGGACTCTCCCCCGAGATATCGAAACTGCGCGGCGAAAACCGTCTACTGAAGGCCGAGCTCAACCTCCTCCAGTCGCACTCGCGCAGTCGCAGTGGAGTTACCGTGGATGGGACAGGTTCTCCCCGTCATTCAACTATCGATGGCGATCGCGGCCCTTTGGTTCGCGCTCACTCTGCCATTGAACCATCCAAAGCTGTGGCACGGTCTGGCATCCCCCAACCCTCGCACGTCTCCTCAGCGGCGACACTGGTCGAAAACACCGGACCCATGGCGCACCCGAGACACAAATCCGGCGAACCCGGCAACCAGGAGGTTTGGATCAAACGCCTCCACGAGCTCGAGAAGCGGCTCAAAGCCGAACGCGAAGCACGTCTGCTGGACCGCAACGGAGCCCGCAGACGCCTCGAGGAGCGCGACGCCGAGAACAAGAGGCTCCGCGCACAGCTAGAGCGGCAGCGCGTCCGCAAGGGCGTTTCAACGGAGACGTCCACCGATGATGGCGGCCATGGACCGGGGTCGGATCCTACAACTGGGGACGAGGGGTATCGAACGCACCACGATGACCATAGTTCGAGCGAGGGGGAGGGCATCACGGTTGATATCGAAGTTTGATTTTCTTCCCCGCTTCTTTTCTCTTGTATCTTGCCTCCTGTTCTTCAATCGTCTATTGTTATGCATCTTTAGCGGGCCGGTGTTGGATTTGGACATCTCTATTCTTCCTGCCTATATACCCTGGGTCCCTTAATGGTTAATGCTGATGCCGAATGATGTACCTACTCTGCTTACTTTTATGCGCATTCATAACGAGGGTGATGATCATGATGACTTGACTTACAAGTAGTATACAGCCGCCTTTTGTTTTCTAATCTCTAACCATGGAGCAAAGTCCTTCTACCCCCGTAGGGAAACCTTCAATGAAAAATCTACAATCCCAACGCCCTGATGAATCGAGCTCGTCGACAAGATATCCACATCCTCACACGTATACCCGGCCGCATTCTCCTCATTCAACCCTCCACTTACCTCAATCAAAAACGCTGCCTTTCCCGCCCACTGCTCCTTCAACCCTTTCGCAGCCTCGCGGACCCCCTCGGGCGTAAAGTTATCCAGCATAACCACATCCGCCCCAGCCCCGATCGCCGCATTCGCCTCCTCGACACTCCTCACCTCAACCTCAACTTTCGTAGAAAACCCCCCAACAGCCTTCGCTGCCGCAACAGCCTTCGGAATCGCCGCAGCAATATCCCCCTCCTGCAACGCCTTCCGCTCCCCTTCCCCCGCCGCATTATTCGCACATGCCCAAACATGATTATCCTTGAGCATAGTCATACTGCTCAAATCATGACGATGGGGATCCGCACCTCCAACGAGGATCCCATATTTCTCGACGACGCGGAACCCGGGGGTCGTCTTGCGCGTCCCCGCGAGCGTCCCCTTCCAACCGTGCGATCGGAGGATGGACTTTAGTTTTGAGGTCTTGGATGCGATCCCCGAGCACCGCGCCAGGATGTTTAGGGCGACGCGCTCGCCGAGGAGGATTTTGCGGACGGGGCCGCGGACGGTTGCGACGTGGGTTTTTTGGGAGGCCGGGAGGGGGGCGCCTTCGGGGTGGTGCCATTCGACTCTGTTTGCGAGGTCGTTGTCAGTATTTGCTTTGGTGAGGCGGGAGATATGGGGACGTACGAGCAGCCGAGCTGCGAGAAGACTTCGTCGAAGAAGGGGACGCCGGCGATTATACCCTGTCATTTGGAGTATACATCAGCAACCCATTCCATTCGTGCCATGCAGGTAGTTGGAGCGTACCTCGCTCTTTCCAAGTAGTTTCGCCTCGCCTTCCGACTCGCCGACGACGAAGCCGCCGTAGTCGAAGCTGGGACAATCCTCCTCAAGCCAGTCGGAGATGAGCCGCTTGTAGGAGGCTGGAAGGAGGTGTCGGAGGTCGCCGTGCGATGAGGCCATCTTTCTCGCTAGTTGTGATTTGAATGCTGGGGATTAACGAGGGGATAGGTCGTGGAGGGGAAACTGTGACTCTTGCTCAGACTCCCCGCTTCAACGCGGGGGCGCTGGCCGCCGCTCGGGTAGTTCCGGGGTGCTGTGCTTTTGACATGTCACGTGGTTCGAATATAGATATTGATTGCAAGAAGTACCACTACGTTGTACTTGTAGAGAGGATAAATAATCAAGTATGAAGCAGAGAGGAGTATGAATTGATCGACCAGACTGTGTAGTATTTGCAGAATACGCTTTACAACATTCAAGCGTCACGTACTGTACAGACAAATTTCAAGAGCATAACGTAACGAGCATAACTATCCAGTCCAAACTTGGAAACCGGCTCGTTCGTTCTCTTCGGACTGGAGCATGTCCGACGGACAAGGAAAGACATGGTCCCAGGTTGATGTAGCGAATACGAAACCGAACAGTCGCGCACAAGTCTCGAGGCGGCAGGCCTCGCCAAGAGCAAAACGAATACGAGTAGCGAGAGGATGGTGAATGATCTGAGCTCAGGGATGCGATGCCGAGACTGCCAACATCAGTGCAAGACAGGCTGGAATGTTGCGAGACCTCTCGACTCTCGGCGCTATCTCCCTAGGCGCCGTACTCGAGCCGTGAAGGCTTACAGGTTCGTCCGTATCTATACGACGTTGACGACGAAACGAGCATGCACAGCCTCGATCAGGGCGAGGGTGAAACGGCCGCCTGGCTGTTTGAACTTTGACGAAGCATATGGAGTCGCGGCGGCTGCACTGCCTCAGGAGTTGCGTGGGCTTTCGCAGGCAGCATCGTTTTGTTCGGTGCCAAGGCCTGTGATATGATGCATTCTGGAGACCGTGGGGACGGAGTTATGATCAGGACAAGGACTGGGGCAAACAGAGACCGAATTGTGTAGCGATGAGAGACTTGGAAGTTGGAGCTCTCTGGATCCTCTGTATGGCGGTGCAAGACATGTGATGGTCCCTTCTGCAAATGTCCATGCCAATGCCAATGCCAATCTCGGCTGACTTACCTTGCTTCCTTGCAAGTTGTCGGGGCATCAAATCCAAGAACCAAGACTCAAGAATCGGACTTGATGCGGGGTAGACGCAGAACAAGTCAAACAAAACAATGCGGAATGAGGATTCCAAATACAACCTAATCAAACTGAATCAAACTGCACTGCGGTAATATTCTCCGGATGTATTAATGCCTCATCCGCCGGGGGCTGGAGCTTGCTGCTTGCCTGATCTTGTGATGTGGCTGGATCAGCTCCAGAACGGTTAGCACTGATCCCGCTTCCCCTTTATCTCGACCGGTCAACTCCCCCCGCACGCCAACAGCTTCATCACGGCATAGCTTGACGCATCCCTGCGCCGGGGGGATTTAAGCCGGACATATGCCTGTGTCCGATAAGGGCTGCGGTCCCACGGCAACTGAAGACAAATAGCTTGCGAGAGGGCAGAGTTTCTCACGCCTCGCGATTCCCACGTTGGCCGCCAAAGCCACTGCCCCAGTGTCCATCTCTTTAAGTTTGAAGTACCCATCGCATTGTTGCAACCCCATCGCCAAGAACTTTCTTGGCTCGACAAACTTCAAAGAAACAACACCCGGGGCCTGAATCTGATCAGCTCAGTTCGCCAGCAGCCAAGTCTTGGACTAGCGCAGCCTAACAGCAACTAGTCAGAGCGAAGGCTGGGCGACAAACGGACGGACCCTGGATGCTCAATGTCTCCGTTCCGAAGCTGCGACTCCGAGAGATCGCCGTTCTGCGTACATTACCGTACGGATGTTGCGACCAGGGATGTACCGGGTGCGAGAGATCCGAACTTGTATTTTACAATTCTCGACTTCGTCCGAGGCTAGAATGGTTGCTGGGGCTTCGAGAAGCCTTGGCGCTCAGGAACCAGTGCCACATACGTATTACTGGGTGTCCGTGTCCACTTCAATTGTGGCCGAGACTACCCTGATTGAGATTCGGATATAGATGAGTGATTGTATCGAGGGTGGATATGCTGACCCTAAAGAATTTTTTTCGCGGTGGAGTTGGCCCGCTCTGAGTCAATGGATTATGGCAGCAGTCAACCTCGGACTTGATGAAGTCGGTAGAACGGCACGACTTCAAGCTACGACAAGAAGTTCAAGCGCTTAACAGGTTAGGCGACTGTGCGACAAGCATACTGGCTGAACTCATACTGCGAGGTATAGTGGCACTTTACTTCAACATACTTTGTACTATAACTCGGAGTATAGCACACGACCCAAGCTCAAATCAGCTAACCCCTCCAGCCCTTGTACTGGACCTTGCTTCCATACTTCTCCCCCTTCTTCAGGACGACCGTGTGTCGCCACTCAGGCTCGTTGATCGCGTTGACATACCGACTCGGCTCAATGCAGAACCCGGAGAACGGACCGCGAGCAGGGTTCTCTGCGTCCGCCTCGGGCACATCGATGAACGCGCCCGTGTAGAACTGGAATGCCGGGTCGGTGCTGGACACCTGCAGGTTGATGCGGGATACCGAGTGTCGGAATTCGGCGAGCAGCTTCAGAGGCCGGTTGCGTGTGTCAATCTTCACGTCCGTCTGGTCGCGGTCAATGACGAAGCAGTCGTCGAAGGCGGTGCTGGGCCCAAACTCGAAGGGCTGCGTCGTGTCAATCTCATGCTGCTCGATTGGGCCGAGAGGGATTCCGTTGTCGAGGGGGAGGTAGTCTCGCGTTGCGAGCTTCGCTATGGTACCTTCTGCGGCACTGGGGCCGCCGCTGAGGTTGAAGTAGCTGCACCGCCGTCTGTTAGCATCGCCCCTTCTCCAATAAAAGGGAAAGAAAGACATACCTGTGGTTTGTTATATTGACAACAGTCTCCTCAACGTCGCCTCCGACAAGCTCAGCCTCATACTCGATATCCAGGATCGATCGCGGGATTCCGTCCTCCACCACCTCACTAACAACATAGTAAACCCTCAACTCTACAGCGCCAGGATACCCCTGGTCGCCATCGGGACTCAAAAGAGTATACTTCAACGCACTCTTCCCATCGCGCTTCACAACCGTCGGCCCGTCAAACTCCAACCTTCCGAATCCCTGACTCCCACCATGTAGCGCATTGGCACCATTGTTCGTCTCTAGCTTATACTCGCGGCCGTTCAGGTTGCTGATGATGCCGCCCTTGATGCGGTTCGCAACGCGGCCAATTGTGGCGCCGAACCAGGGCTTGTTGTGCGCCTCGTAGTGTTCCTTCTTAGTGAACCCCTGGACGATGTTCTGACCGTCCACGTTGAACTCCTGGATGATGGCGGCCAGGTTGAGGAACTTGACGGATGTGTGGTCGCCCATTTTGCTTTCTTTTTTCCTTGATTTCTCCTTTGCTTGAATAGAGCGGCTCAAGGGACAAGGCAAGTGGTCGGTTGTTTGAAGAAGAGTTGTAGCGTTCTGCCGGAGCTGGAGCTTCATATACGTAAGTCAGTGAGTGGAGGGGTTCAATTGCTACCCCGCAATCAAAATACCCGCAACGGTCGCAAGCACCACCATCCCCCCCTTGACGACAGCCATTTACCCTACGATAGGTGGCTTTTTCTCGCGCGGTTAAATTGTTCAAAATCTGGATGGAGTTGCAGGATCGGTTCATTAGGCTAAATCAGCGTCGGATAATCTCACCGAGATCATCGATGATATTTAGCATGAAGAGTGTTGCAGACGAGCGAGTCCTCTCAGTCTGAGACTGGGAGCATTTTAGAGTCACGCTGAATCGTTAAACCACGTTGTACGCACGTAGCTGAACAGATATCAATTTAGTTCCGAGTTTGCGGGGAGACGTCGGAAAATAAACTGCTGGACACGAGCTTTAAATAGCCGTCATATCCTCCACGGAGAATTTTCTGTTTCCTTGGCTCGTATACTTGTTGGTCTACTATGATGGAATAATTTGTCTCTTTGGACAAGAATCTCATCCATAGTCTCCAGGCTTGTAAGTCTGAAGGATGTCACGACTAGACTTATCTAAGCAATCGAGTCGCCTCAGGGCTCAACTTCTCTCTCGAATAACACCAAACTTCGCCGGAACTCGCCGCAGGGCAACCCGCCCTCTCAGCTTCAATGCACTCTTCTGCACCCATCTTGCATTTAAATGTCCAATCTCATTCTTCAAGGTTCCTCATGACCAATTCCCCTCTCACCTGATTCAAAACTCCAAAATCCTGCCAATTGCCAAGTCAGCACAACAAACACTCCAAACACCCCAAACACCGCTGTAATTTGCAAACCAGTCGAAACATGGTCTCGATCATTATTGGATATCTGAGTTATGACCCCTAAACTAAGTCCGTTAATCAATCCCTCCGCACAAAGTTCGCGACTGCGCCCGCATCGCCCGCACATCCCTTCGCATCGCCGGCATCAAGTCGGCGTCCGCGGAGCTTCCGGACGGCGGAGAGGCTGGCTTCCGAATTCCGTGCCGATGATGCGCATTCAGGGGGTTAATCCCGCTTACAAAGGCTTGGTTTTCCCCCTCAACTTGTTGCCATGTGCTCACTGAGAGGGAAATATATCATACAGAATATAGTATTTGGAAAGACTTGGTTGAATCTCTATTACGGAGTATGTCCACATTACTCCTGCCAAGAACCGTGTCCGAGTCCCGAGGCAGCCTTGAAAGCAAGCTCATGCATCCATTTCGTCTCTGGAGCGCTTTCTCCCGCGTGTAGTGCCAGTAGACTTGTGCGGGCTTGCGTTCTGCTGCTCGATTAGTTCCTCTCTCTGCTCCCTGGTCCAATCTCGGGTGTTACGATATAGTGTAATCATGTAATGCCCTTCATGAAGTTGTCCGAGTTCTTCTTGATAGATTGCAGATCAACCAGAGTCATGGCACGCTCCGGGGCATGGCTTGAATCAGTCGGCTCCTTGATATAATAAGCATATACTGACAAGGTGCCCGAGTCTGACTCGCAAGTCAAAGAGACCGTGTGGGCGCTGTCATATGCCACAGCTGCTTCGTAGATTCGAGCGCGATATGTGCGTAGAGCATGCATCCCCCGGGCTCCCAAATAGCTGTCCTCTAGCACGCTCGCGATTAGCGAAGATGTCTGGGCATTCTATAAGCGGCATGACGGAGTCCATGACTTCTTGTTCACAGCAGACACGGTCGTCCGCTTCCTCAAATTCATCGAACACCCTCTCCAAGCTTGACGGCGTTAGTGACCTCCGTGAGCGTGCCAGCCGCTTCCTGACTGTTTTCAAGTTCTCTGGCGGATCAGCTCTCCGCCCGGAAGAGTTTCGATATCCAGCGATGTATATACCGCTGTTCATTAAATGCTGTTGGAAGTTCGGGTCTAAGGCGATGAGGGATGCTTTTCGGCTTTAGAACAATGTATTGGGCCTGTCGCCCTTGATCTCCGGCGCGAGCTCTTTCGAACGGCTCTGCAGCCTGGTTTTCCAGAGGGGCCATGCCTGGTTCGTGTAGCGGATGATACTGCAGGGGAAAGGTCTCTTTGTTGCTCCTCAGTCCCAGTTGAGCTCGTCTCTGATGGGTCACCTGTGATCGTGGAACCTGCTGTCTCTCACAGAAAAGGTTGTATTTTTGCCAAAGAGTACCCGGGTGAGGCGCGGGGTGGCGGATACTGCATTTCCAATCATTCAGCAGTCAGTCCATTCACGATGGATTAGGACAAGCCCCTCTGAGGTCGGAAAGGTCAAGACCCCCGGATTGTGCGATCTGCTCAATTTCTGCTAAATGATTCGGCCGGAGACGGCGGAGGATATTGGCTGCGGATTTTGCTCGAGGCGTGCGATATCATGTCCGCGGGCGAGAGGACATCTCCAAGGTAGAGTAGATAGGGCTACACACTGACGAGGTCGATTCAGCCTGTCGTTGCGGACCCGCCGCTGTAGCTCATAAAGGGAAAGCTCAGAGAACCAGACTATTGAGAGGTTATCCCAGAAAGCTGTCTCTGGATGCCAGCCAGTTGATTCTTGGTGACGGTGATTGCAGGGGATTGACATGGAGCATATAGTAGTAAGTTTGGTAAAATTGTGTGTACAGGAACAAGAATAAATCAACCAGCTTCTTTAGGAGAGTAGAAACGAATTTAAAAAATGTTTCCGCAATAAAGAAATTCTCTCTCCCACATCGAAGGACAGTGTGCTGGTTCAAGTTGAGACCTGTCAAAGAAGGCGATCAAGATGCTTTGACAGTGAAACGGGGCGCGCAGTTTCAGCTCCTGTCCAGGGTTCTCTATCTTAAAAAAAGAAGGTACTGGAAAGTATAAACCCCTCAAATAGGAGGTTTATATGAGCAGATTGCACAAAACCAACCCCATGGCTGATTCATCCAACCCAACCTCGCTAATCGCCGTCCCTGATATAGTCTCAACGGCCCAAGAACACAAGCAGCCCAACTAGACCCGGATACTGCCAATCTCAGGATCCTCCAAAGCGACAGCACCCATCGATCCCTAAGGTGCGAGCTGGCCCCTGCCCACTGGCCGTCAGCCAGGAGCGGTGCGCGAATAAAACAACCATAGATGGCTCCGTAAGCCATTGGTCTGCTCGTCTAACCACCGCATCCTGATCCTCCCTCAGGCCGACAGCGTCCCATGATCATAAATCAGCTGAATTGACGGTCGGATGGGCATCGACGTTGACATCCGCAACAAAAAATCGTCCTCAGTCCTGTTCCGCGCAACTGCGCAGTGCTGTAATTTCCAAGGCCTGGGCACTGCCATAATAGTCATATAGTGGACTCTGCACCCCCGCGGCGCCCGGCTCGGCGACGTCGGCGAGGTGCGCGAATAGATGCAATGCGCGGAGTCGCGCGCGCTCAGCGCATCCTCGCAGCCCTCACCTCGGTCGGTTTCCTACCCTCTTAGGTAAAAGCCGCGGACTCCACGGACTCATTTGTGCCCGATGCGGTTGTCCGCTGGCACTTGTCAATCATCATAATCGTAATAATCAACTTGTCTCGTCTCGACGATTGCTCTTCGTTAGGATTAGTCATCTTCGCATTCACCTGCAACAGTGCAAATGCAATAATGGATCTCGTATTTTGGATTGGGGTACCTATAGCCTATTGGGGAATGATGCAGATGGCTGGGCTGGGAGTTTGGGAGGCGGGTAGCCAGCCTGCAGGCGACCGTTGGAGCAGAAAAGCCAAAGTCCAGTCTAGCCCTAACTGACGCCTGCAAAACTTCAAAGTGACTGGATGGTGGATTTGTCGGCATTAGAAATCAACACGAGCGATTAGTAACTTGCCCAAATCACCACTGAAGAATAATCACTGATCAGTCATGGGACAAGTCACAAAAAAGTGAGATAGATACATGTATGGTAAAACTCTACTTGTCCCCTGATCGAGTCGAAATATTGCGTTGTCAGATCTTTCGTATCTAGTTCAACATTATACTTTTCCTGGCCAGCAAGGTCCTTTCTCACTTGTCCTCATGTCAGGACCTTTTTGATAGAGCGGTGTTCAACATATCTCGCATTGACGCCAGAATTACCACATCATGAATTCATGATGCTTACTCCCTGCCCCACACCTCGCGACGCTGAACCGAGCCTAGAATCTATACACTTATCCAATCAATGGCGCGGATCCCATAATCTAGGGTTTGCAGGACAAAAAGTCGGTCACTGTAACTTTTCTTCCTGATCTCTTTTGGTAATCATCCTGCGCGATGGAGCTGACTTGACCTAAGTTGATTTTTACTAGCTACCAAATGTACAGTCAAAGGGCGTGGACGACATGTCGGCTCTGAGTCTTCGTGGGAACCTCGTCGGTAACTCGAATACCCATGCAAAACATCCGACTTTCGCTACTTTTGCAAGCGCTGTTTAAACCCTGACACCAGGCTCCGCTCGTTCCAACGCCCGGGTGTAGTTCCATCGATTTTCGACGGCCCAAACCCGCCACAAAACCCGCTGCCACTACGGAGTACTGCTGCGACTCGCGAGACTCGCTGCCTAGCACTAACATTCGACTTGCGCTGGTGATTCGCTGGGCTGTCAGCTGGATCATCCGCCATTGCGATCGGGGGTCGGAGCATCGGTTTTTCGGAAATAGAGCTCTCCGAACGAAACAACAGAGACCTGGGAGCTCGGCTCGACACCTGGCTTGAGTCTTCAAGAGTCTTGGAATCATACGTATTTCCTGTTGTCTTCGTTGACCCGGTTCCTGGGGCTAGTAGTTTCAAGGATTCAAGTTGGTCCTCGGAGTCTTGAGAAAAATACGACCTCAGCGTACTACTACTATAGTAGTAGGTACTTACCTCAGCTGAACCCGACTAAATAAGTATGATTGATGATGATTACGGCCATTCGCGACTTCTAGTATGCTTCTAGTCTTCTAGTCCTGCTCCTCGTATTATGTTATCTGATATGATCGATGGTGCAAACAAGCAAAATCAAACAGAACAATCGCATCCCATGGCAAATTTTCGACACCCCCGTACCGGACTTGGTAAGATGATTACAGCCCCGTTCCAGAATTGTGCGCTGTACCGAAAATGCTGACAATAAGTCGGAGATAAGAATTCAGCGCAACCAGACGGTTTGAACTTTGGCTTGACTCGTGACGTGCTGGATCCAGCCCTGCCCCCCTCACCCACCCCCTCGAGTCTTGAAGCTAACTACTGGGACAAGGTCCGATTAGTCAGAGGCGTTGCATTGTGCACAGCGACGTCATTCAATGTGTATTTTTTTGATTTTCGATTTTCTTCAGGGTGAGCTTGCCAAGGATTATAAGGAGATTACTATTGTGGAACTGAGAGAGCTACCTGGGGAGGAAGTATTCAGCAGGTACTTTGTAGATAGGTGAATCATTAATTATCTTTCAGGGCTAATATTGGGTAGTATCAAGTCAAGTTCGTTCGTCTATCGCGTCAGGTTGAACCCAAGGAAAGGGTAATAAAGTAAAAGAGAAACAGGTGGGAGTAGAGAGAATATATCCAGGTGGTAGTAGAAAGAAAGAAAAAAGCGTTGCCCAATATTCGAACTCCGTATCTTTTAGCCCAACACCAAACACCGTTCTCGAACAGACCAGACCTCCAGCCGAAACCTGGCGCGCACACCAGGTGCACAATATGATAAAACCATGAAACCGAAACAGACCCAGAACCAGAGCAATGCAATAATTGTACAGCTGCAAAGCAAAAAGCAATGCCAGTGCACTGCCGCGACGATTAGGCGATCTCCAACTGCGTATTCAGATACTGGTTCATCTCCTCGTAGTCGTTTTTGCTATCCAGAAAGGGCGCCGTCAACACCTGTCTGCTAAACATTGGTGACGCCATCGTTTCGTCAAAGTTGACAAACTGCGCGGAAAACTCCATGTCGTCGTACACGTATCCGGAGTTCCATTGGCCATGCATCTGGTTGCTCTGAAGCTGTAGGGGGTTGATGACGCCGCCGGGCAGCGGTTGTTGCATCCCCGAGGTGTATGCATTGCTCGGGCTGAGATGCGGCTCCGTCTTGATCGCCGGCTGTGGGGCGTCTATTCGCAGTGACGTTGTGGGCGTCTGGGGGAGTGCCGTGCGATGCGCAAAGGTCTCTGAGTAATGCGGCGGCACGATGGGCGAGTGTGCGCTCTCGGATGAGGTATCTGACGAGTCCTGGCGCTGCATCTGGCCCGCGCTGTGCTTCCATAGTTCCGACTGTAGCGCGTCAGCGCTCTCTTCGAACCGCTCGTGCTTACTCGTGTCCAATGCTCCGAGTTGCGTGAGAAGGTCGTGTGTCAAGGGGTGGCCATTCGGTTCGCATTTCAGCGGCTCGCCCCGCCAGCCTTCGCCGTCGAGGAGTCGTCGATATAGTTCTTGCATGCCGTTGACAAGCCATGTTTGTTGTTGCTCGAGCATCTCAACGTATCTATGCGGGACCCGTTAGTCTACTCTCCACTTCATTAACTCAAAAAGCAAGCCAGGCTGCTCACCCCTTAGGGTACACTTTGTCATGAGCCTTCTTCCTCTCGCCAAAGACGCAGAGGGTGTTGTCTGCTCGACAGCGACCGCATGGTTTGGCTCCGTCACACTGCCGCCGGGTCAGTGCATCAGTTTTGACGTGCTGATGCGGATTTTCCAGGGCCGGGAGGTTTAGGGGTCCGGCCCTGAGGAGGTTGTGCTTACCTTGGATTTCTTCAGTCTACAGCGATCGCAGGCCTTACATACTCGCTTGCGGACGCCGCTATCTGAATGCGAGTTCTCGGACGATGGCGTTGATTGGCGCGCGGTCATTGTGTTGTATGTGTATGGGTATGAATAGATGGGAAAACCGAAGATTTGTGGACAGGGATTCCCGGGGCATAAGAATCAGTGTCAAGGTTCCCCGATTGCGTTTTGGTGTAGCTTATTTCCTTCCAGCAAGTTCTTTCTTTAAAGTTGTGCAATACTTTGGTAATGCCGGGGTTGCCAATCCAATACGTCAAGCGCCGCGAGTCGATGATACAAAGAGACGATCGGAGGGGACCGAGTTTATTCAGGCCAATGTGCGGGATGCGAGCCGCGCTCAGAACCAAGGAGACGAGAGAGTATACGACCGGATTGAGTAATGATGGTTGCAGTGTATGTAGTTCGTAGTTGTTCGGTCACACCCAAAGTCAAAGTAGCTGAAGCCAGGGAAAAGCTGCGAAGCTGCGAAGGAGGAGGGCCTGCTTTCTTTTATTATAGTTCAAATCCAGAGAGCTAGTATCGATTCTGAATAATGCTGACTTGATTTATTTAAAGCTAAGGAGGAAAATATTAAATAATTCGAATAAAAAAAAAGTAATCATTCTTGGAAAATAACCTCAGGCATTATTCAGATGCACTGAGCATTACGGAGATTGTAACCCGTTCTCCGTTGTATATAAATTACGCGTATGTAAGTTCGAATTTGATTTTACATTCGCAGGGCGTACTACTTGGCCGCTGACTGGTTCTTCAAGCTGAATTAATTAGGCTATCCAAGCCGGAGTAAGCACAAAGTACGCATGGAGTATACAAAGTCCAGACTGCGAACACAGCCTCAATATGAAATTGAGGCCAGCTTCTCTTGCATCAGATATAAGCATAAGCACTGCGCATGAAGCAATTGATCAAAACAGAATCGAAAATTGCATTACAAATGACCTGCAACTTGATGGCCCTGCAACGGATCGCGGAAACATCTCAGATGGGACCTAGTCCCGTCCGGGTCTAGGCTCGGAGCTCGGAGACATTTGCATTTCCGTATGGAGCAATTCGTTCGCACGCTGATTATATGATCATCCGTTCTTCGTGCTTCGACTTCCAGAAACCGGGGCGAAAGTGCCTCAGGAAAATCGTGTCGCGACCCGTATATCCGAGTAACCCTGGGGTCGACCGTCGAAACCTGAAAGGCTCTGGAGCCTGGAAATTGCACGTACTTTGGGGGTTTGACACGTTCCTCAGGACGACCGCGTGACACGATGGCAAGCATTTTATGCTTAGTCCGTGATGCATAGTCCGTCCATGGCGAAGTGATCTTAGTGAAGCTAGTAAGACGCATAAGCAATCCCCGAATCGGCGAGCACTCGCCGAGGATGAAGTTTGAACCCCTCTGGGAGCTTGAGTGTGAATCATGGTTAGCCTACGCTGGAGACCTGGCACCATAGTTCCAGACACCTACTGTATTTGGCTATGCTCTCCATCCAGTGCATAAGCGGGTTTGCGGCACCAGCTCGGGTTCCCAGTTGTCCATCGGCACATCGATGCCGAGTGGGCAACGATGAACGATGTAATTCCCGCAAGCCTTCACCTCTGACCTCTCGGACTCAACAAGGTTCTGACACACTGGCTTGCTGGGTTCTGGATTCGCATCTGCAGGGCTGGCCCCATGGGCGCCGGACAGACCAGGTCCAGGGCGGTTATCGGAAGTTTCGATGGCCATGATGCTGATCCGTCATATCGGTTTGATGTCGCTGGTGGGCGGCTTGATCCACTCTGCTTACTGGTGGCTAGAAAGCTACAGTATACTCGGAGATTCCTGAAGCTTGCCCTGTTTCTTTTCCGAAACTATCATTTAGACCGAGGCACATTGCTGGGTGGAAGGTGTACTATCATGTTTGACTCATACTCATCATGGCTCATGACGTGGAGCTTTGTCTGATCGCAATGAGTGTGCTTGTGATAAAAGGCAAATCCACCATCGATTGGCTGAAGGGCTGACTTCATGCCTGCACCACTCATGCTAAGCTTGAAGCTAGTATAGTTCAATTTGAAGTTCTCATCATGACTCTAAGCCGCCTGTATCATTATGAGACGAGAGGGATGGTCACCACGTGGGTAAAGCTCCGGTTGCAACTGAGCTTTGACTTGCATCATGATTCGCCGTTGATTCGATGGGCCTCTCAAGGAATAGGAAAGATACCGAGACATTCAAAGGCCGAGCGGTGTGAGTACTGATGAAGGGAACTTGTTGATGAAGAATTGAAAGCTTCATTCTTGGCAGCGGAACTAGAGTGCGGTTCATCGCGCCTTCCTCAACTGGGGCCATGCTCTCCAACTTTGTTTTCTCTACTGTCTCTCCAGCTCTCATTCCATCACATGGAAGAACAACACACGCCGTCTTGCTGGACCGGTATGGTATTTCGCTTGCGTGATCAATCCGTCAAAACCACCCCCTGCGGTCATAGTTACCGGTTACCTTGAATCTAAATCGCTAGCGATGATGAGCCGTCTCGGACCACACAAGCAATTGTGCGCAGTCTGGACTATCTCCGGTGGGACTCGTCAGTCTGGTAGTATGTTGCCATCTCGGTTCTAGGGAACTTTTTCCCTGGATTTTCTAGATCGCAAGTCGCTGCCTGATGGTCGAGATGCGTCGCAGTGGGTATCCCGCATCAGTGGTGTTGATCCACTTCAGGCTCAAAGCAGCCACCACGTCATTGATATGACAACTACATCGTGCGATCCCTGATAATCTCATCAGAAGCTAGTTGAACGTGCATTGCCAATGCCACCTTCATCAGTAGGCAAAGCTACCGCCATAGCCCATCTTCATCGCCCCGAGGGCTAAATGACTTCATTATGGACCCAATTGCAAGTCTCGAATCCAGTTCGACCGTCGACATGTCCAATTTATCCAATCTTCTGAATTACCGATAGTTCGGCTATGAGATAACAATACATGTGACAGGAGAAGGAATATTGAAAATATGATACATACATGCTCACGAAATCGTATGTAAATGGGTGATGGGTATATGGGCGGTGAAATATCCACACGATACTTTTGATTTCAACACACAAGGCAGAGCTCAACAGCACAATCGTTTCCATCGGCTTGGTGCCTCACCTTCTGACGTATCCCTGTTCTGTTCCGAAGAGGGCTCCGGCTGTTTTTCGGTCTCGTCTTTCGCATTCGTACGTCTACCGCCCTTTAGCAGCCCGAAGATGCTATGGCGTTGGTTCGCTTTCGCCAGGTTTCCCTCGGATTCCCTCTTCGATAATGTGTTGGTCGGAGTCTTCTTCAGAGAGAACCCGACATGACGGGTTGGCTTAATCATCTCCGCGTTTTGCTGATTGTGCTGTCGGCGCGATTCGACGACTCGGCGGACCAGAACTAGGACACGTCAGCCGTCGTCCTACAATGGATCAACAGAGGACTTACGAGCAAACGTCTCTTCTATGTTCACCATCTCGCGCGCACTTGTCTCCATAAACCCGCTGTTGTGTTTCCGGGCGTACTCGAGCCCGTCTTTAGCGCTGATGACTCTGTTATCTTTTAGATCGCACTTGTTCCCCGCGACAATCCGGACAGGTGCAGCCATGCCAACTTCCACCCCTCGAGCACTGTCGCCGAGTTGTTTCATCAGCCGCAGGTTGTCCTCCACCCGTTGGTCGGTCTCCATGTCGATCATGTCCATGAAGTAGTCCAGCGCACTGAGGCTGGACTCGCTGGTGATATCGTAGACGAGGAGGAACGCATCGGATTTCAGATTGGACGCCGCCCAAAGACCTCGATATTCTTCCTGACCGGCAGTATCGGTGATGGATAGGAAATATGACTCGCCATCGATCGTGCGCGTGACCGAGTACGAGTCCTCTGTAGAAGCGATCGGGGATTAGAATCGTGGAATGGAAATAACCACTGGCGGAGTTTCTATACCTATGGTGGGATCATATCTGAACGATGATAGCGCCCGTTAGAACCGTTGACTAGAAACACGTGGTAGTGGACTTACTCGTGTATCCATTGACTGCGGACTAGTCGCAGGGTGATGGAGGATTTACCTGAAGTCCGTTGGCGTCAATACTTGGCGGCCTGCTACCGGTTTTCGCTCCCTAGGGACCTGGGAATGTTGCACAACATACCGCATCCACCATCCCCGCATATTGTGATTGAGATTTTATTCGGGTCCGACATTGTGAAAGGGTGGCGCGACCGAGAAGTCGTGTCTACGACGATGGAGATATAAACAGAGTAAGGGCGACAAAGGACGAGAAGTTAAAGAGCGGTTGAAATTGGCGCGGGATGAAGCCGCCGTTGGGGGAAAATGAGGGATTCCGGGGGATGTGTTTGTCCCAGCTGAGCCGAAAAGGCAAACACGACGTGGACAGAAGAGAGTGGAATAGCCAATTGGGCCAATTTGCGATCAACCTTGACAGCAAGGAGTGTATTCGAAGGCAGATTTCATGATGGACATAGAAAGGGGAGTGAGAGATGGCGCAGGGTGGTGGTGGTGAAACAAAGAAAAAGCCCCTTGGACCGTTTTGTCGCGATACTACTACTAGCAGTCGGGCACCTGAACTGCTGGTGATAACGGCCGAAGGATCGCCATCCTTCATAAATTGGGTGACAGCGCCAGATTAAAGGCAGCCCTGGCGATAATTGGAGGTCTCGGTGCTGGAAGACTGTTAAAACATTGGAATGCTTGAGATTCGGAGCAGACCGCATTGAAATCGTAGATTGTTGACAATTTTGAGTTTCTCCATACCCCGTCTGGGGCCCAGCCTCCAGGTCGCCGTTCGCGTTCTTCAGGAACGTGCTCGACCCAAATGTTCGTCCCTGAAGTGTCAGAACCCAGAAGCACCCGTCCTGGAGCCAATCAGGCTACTTATCACCCCAAATTCCGGCGAGATGCCAAATCCTTCTCAATTGAGGTGCGATCTGGGTGTGAATCGATGAATCGATCTTGGCCACGTGATATTCAGCTTCATCGCCCTTGTCACCTTTCGATCTCCCTTCTCTGAGTCTCTCGTCGCATCTGTGCGATTCTTCAAGGACAGCTCCACCAGTCCCTGCTCGACATCAAGCATCTCACTGCCTCGTTCTTGACTGATCATAAAAGCTCAGCTTCGTCTTCTGACACCTCGTTTAGTCTCGCATGGCATCCGCTCTCATTGGCAGAATCCGACCGTCCCGCCCGACAGACATCGGGGCGGGCGTCGATCAGCTTCAATTACTGCGTCACTTGGTCCGGCAGCACAAGGCCACTGAGGATTAATGTCACATCAATCTTGGGCTGCTTGACCCATTATCTCATAATCCCTGTCCAGGAGGATCTTGATATACATCTTTGTCTTCTCACTCCGAGATACCTCTCTTCTTAGCTCTTTCATACGTAGCTGACCCATGACGTTGTCGCATTCCGCCGCTCTTTCCACTTCTTCTCCTTGTATGGTGCTGGTTTCGGGGCCTGGTGCCACGTTACTTCATCCTACTTAATCAAACCTGGGGAAACAGACCCTCGATTGGCCCCCCGGCACCTATTTCTATCTCCTCCTTCGATTGGCCTAGCTCCCCGGATCGGATCGATCGATCGGGATCTCATCATGGCCAATCGAGACATTGAAGACTTCGATCACCTCTTCTATGACGGACAATACCCTTCACCTCCATCTAACCGTCAACACGAGGGACAACCCGCGCAGCTGGTACCCTACACCTCTGCTTCGATGCCTGTGGGGAACTATGCTTATCCGCCGCATAGCTCTATGCTTGCTTACAACCCCGCAGCAGATGCCTCGATGTCAATGGACTTAGACCCCGGGCGTGCCTTTCCATATGATCTCTCCACATATCCATCTTCTGCTGCAGCTGCAGGTCATGGCTTGGATCAGTTTGCTTCCCTACAACCACAGGCTCCGAGGTCAGATAATGGCTCCGTATTTCCCACAGCACAGTCACAGGATCCTGGATCAGCCGTATTTTGGAATCAGCCTCAGCATGGGGGGAGTGGCCCTTCATTTCTGGGCTCACTTTCTCAGCAACCGCCGTCATCTCGTTTCGCACCTTCTGCGGGCCCGACGTTGCAACGTGGGCAACCACAAGCCTCCACTTCTGGGCCCGTCCATCGATATATTCAGCCTAAAAAGTCGATAGCGGGGAAGGGTAAGCCGTACCTTTGATGTCATTAGGCTTTGCTGACAGACACTGCAAGACACGGGGCCGACAGGAATGGGATCGGGTGAAACTACTCCGTATAGTAACATATATTCGAGTAGCGGACTTGACGTGGTGGGCATTCTAGTAAGTCTACTCTACATCGGATACTGCCTGGGGTGTAATTTCCCATCTTCCAATGGCGAGCTAACGCATACTAGGCCCAGGTAGTGTCACGGCCGAACCCCAAAATCAACATCGGACCCGTTGATCTCTCGTGTGCCTTTGTGCTATGTGATCTTGAGAAAGAAGACTGCCCAATTGTATACGTTTCTCACGCCTTCGAACGGCTCACTGGGTACCAGGAAAGAGATATCATTGGACAAAACTGCCGCTTCCTGCAAAGTCCAGATGGTGTGGTTGAGCGCGGCGCACCTCGAAAGTTTGTCGACTCATATACAGCTTGTCGGTTAAAGACTACGATTGAACAACAATCCGAGGTGCAAGTGAGCATCATCAATTACAGAAAAGGAGGCCAACCGTTCATGAACTTGGTCACGATGATTCCTGTGCGATGGGAATCAAAGGAGTTTCGATATTTTGTTGGATTCCAGGTTGACCTAGTTGAAAAGCCGGAGGCAGTCAGGAGACTGAACCCAGGTATGACATTCGTTGATACTGGGTGTATTAGACTGACCGATGTAGACGGAACTTTTATGATCGATTATCACCGGAACCAGCTACCTAGTTATCTAGTACCTCCTTCAGATATGTGGCAAGATGAGCCTGGTCCAGCCATGCAGTTCAATCCTAGTCAAGTGTCTGTAATCTTGGACAACCTTCAGAGAGGCCAGCCAGTAGCCAGAAGTCATCTACAGCACATTTTGGTTGAGAATGCAGACGATGTAATTTTCGTCTTATCATATGAAGGGGAATTCCTCTATCTCTCGCCGTCGTGTCGGACAGTGCTAGAGTACAACCCAGGTGACCTCGTCGGAAAGACCCTATCTACAGTCTGTCACCCAAGCGATATAGGCCCGGTCACCCGCGACCTCCGCGCCTGCACATCCATCGAACCAATTAGCGTAATATATCGTGTCCGCAGAAAGCACAGCGGCTTCGCCTGGTTCGAGAACCATGGCGGCTGGCACATCTCCGAACGAGGACGGCAGTTCATTGTCCTAGTCGGGCGAATCATCCCCGTGTATGCTCTCGACTACCTAACAAAGATGGAGCCAGATGCACTAGCAGAGAACGACCTCTGGGCGAAACTTTCGCTTTCGGGCCTCATCCTCTTCATGACCTCCAAATCCCGCGCCGTCCTCGGGCGAGCTCCCGATGATCTAGTCGGTAAAGATATACAAGACATCATTGTCGGTGACAGCTCGCAACAAGATCCGGGCCTCCAGCAAGCGCTCGAGACATGCCGCGCAGGTAAACAAGCCACCTTTACTCACAAAATCCGCCATCGCAAGGGCCACATTTTCCCGGCACGAACCACCCTATACCCGGGCGACATTAACGACGACAACCCAGCGCCAACAACACCTAGCTTCCTCGTTGCACAACTCTGCTTTCCAAAAGCTCCCACGGACGACGCACTCAAAAGCCGCAGCCAAAGCAGCGACGCCAACCTCCCCAGCTTTCCCCAACAACAACAACAACAACCGGACCAAGCCCCAGCTACAACATCCGCATCCGCGTCAACCCTCCACCCAAAACCCCACCCAAACTACTCAGAGCCCTTCATCTCTCCTACTTCCGCAACCATAACGACTGGCTCATCCCCCGGGAAATCCACCCACACCACCACAGACCACCCACCAACTTTCTTCGAAGAACTCAACCCAACGCGCGGCTCAAGCTGGAGCTTCGAGCTGCGGGAGCTGGAGAAGCAGAACCGCGTGCTGGCTGAGGAAGTGCAGCGCCTGCTTGCGAGGCGGAAGAAGAGGAAGCGCAGACAGAATGCGGTTGTTGTTAAGAAGTCGTGTGCAGTTTGCTTCACGAGGTCGACGCCGGAGTGGAGGAGGGGGCCGAGTGGGAATCGGGACTTGTGTAATAGCTGTGGGCTGCGATGGGCGAAGCAGATGAAAAGTGCTGTACAGGGACAGGTAGAGAAATCTGGTGCTGGCGCTGGAGTTGGGATGGGGGTTTGAAGTTCTTGTACAACTAGTTAGTGCTGGTATGGTGAAGCGAATTTGGGTCTTATGGATAATATATTTTGGAATTGTATCATTTACACTGATATCGTACACTCCTAGTCTACTAGGTCTAGATCTAGGCGGGAGGCCTTTTGCTAGCTTCAGAGCTCTATTTCTCTTTCCTCTCCAACCACTTTTCTAACCACCTCCTCTGCACCCCTTCAGCCTGCCACTCCTCCTCCCCCATCGCAACCCCGAACCCAGCACGCTCCTCGACAGCAAGGCGCACCTCAACCGCATCCAACGCCTTAGCCCCGCCACACTTTCTCATCAACTCATCATCCAACCCCAAATACTCCACATAGTTCTTCAGTCTCCGCCTATACAGCATCTGGACAAGGAAAGAAGGCATTGTATGCCACTGGGTAACTCCCAAAACCGCACAGGCACGGATGACCTCCTCAGCACTCGCCTTCTCCACCCACCGCTTATTCACAAACTGCGAGATCACGCGCATTTCCTCCTCCGAGCCCACCTTGGGCGGTGTAACTGACCCATCGACCGCTACAGCATGCGCGCTCAGAGCTGCAGTCTTCCGCGATAGGCGCTCGGATCTGTACTTCTGGATCTGGCGCGGGACGCGGCATGTGTACGGTGTGACGCCATTTCCGAAAGCGAGGAGCACTAACGGCGTCAATTCGCCGCAGATGATCAGGATGAGTGTGAAGGGGATCATGCGACGGGCGTCGAAGGCGGCACGGCGGAGGAGCTGGAGATTCGAGCGACTTGTCATCGTTTTGAGGAGCTGTTTCTCATTATGACCCTCCTCCTTCGACCTAGACTTTCCCTTTGGTGTTGATTTCGCGTAGAACGCCGCCACCGGGGGCGCGGTTGGCAAATACGCTTGGATCCCCAGGGACCGCCTTATCGGTAGCGACGCGCGATAGTTGTGGTATACATTCTTCAAACCCGTCTTGTAGAACGAAAGGTACGCGCGGCCGATGGAGATGTAGCGCTTTACTTTGTCTGATGCGGGCGCTGTGTCGGGGAGGGACTCGGGGAGGTCAAGGTCTGCGGGGCGCGTGCTGGGGGGTGGGTTTATGTCGTCTGAGAGGGGGATGGAGGAAGTTGATGTTGTTGAGGGGAGGGTGCGCTTGTCGGTTGGTTGCGCGGAGGAGGATGGGCGGTTGTGGGATTTGCCGTGGGAGCTGTAGCGGAGTTGCAGGATGTGAGGGTGTTGGAGGAGGCGAGAGGCGACTGGGAGGGAGTGGAAGAGTATTGATGTGGGGAGGTGAGGCAAGCGAGCTCCCTGTGTGCGGAGGGAGGCCATTGGGTGTGAATATGGCATCGGAGAGATGTCGAGGAGGGAAAGAGTAAGATGGACCTCGGAGATGAGATAGATCTTGACAGAAAGGATTCGCTGCCTGAGGCAGAAGACACGCTGCGTATATTTCGGCGTCCGCGGAGTCCAAGCTGGATTTTGAGAGGATCAACATTACTCTAGCAGATGTTTAAGTTTTCCAGTATTCTACACATTGAATGATGTCGCCTGCTGAGAGGAATCAATGCAACCCTGCTTAGAAATTCTCCGAGTCGTGTTCAGACTCTGACTCATTTTTCCCAAACTACATATTTCACTACTGTATCATTAGTAGAAGTCATATTTTTTTTTTCTTACTCAAGCATAGATTCCTTGCAAACAAGCAAAATGTCACTCATCTTCGCCCAACCAACCGCGCTCCTCCTAATCGACGCCCAAAACGGGTTCAATGTCGATCCCAACACCCCCTCCCACTGGGGCTCCCAGCGGTCCAACCCTTACCTAGAACAAAACCTCAGCGCTCTGCTGCGCGCCTTCCGAACCGCAAGGGCCAACAAGCCAACCCCAGGCGGGATTGAAATCATACACGTCTACCACTCCTCGACATCACCGGGCTCAGCCTTGCACCCGTCCGCAGACAACGGGCGCGCAATCCAACCATTGGATATCGTAAAGCCCGCAGACGACGGGTCTGAACCCGTTATGTGGAAAACGGTGAATTCCGCGTTTATCGGGACTGAACTCGAAAAATATCTACGGGAGAAGGGCATACGACAGCTCGTTGTTGCGGGGATCACGACGGACCATTGTGTTTCGACGTCTGTGCGCATGGCGGCGAATCTGGGCGTTGTGGATCGGTATATTAACGGGGAACGGCCTGTTGTTCTCGAGGATGGGCAGCAAAAGGAGGTTGTGGACGTTGACAAGGGGCGCATTGTGCTTGTGGGCGATGCGACGGCTACCTGGGCGAAGGGCGGATTTGATGCCGAGACGGTGCACAAGGTCACGTTGGCGAGTTTAGATGGCGAGTTTGCGGATGTGGTGAGTACGAGTGAGGTTGTTGAAGCTTTGCAGAGTAGTGTATGATTAAATGGCATTTGGATTTGCGGAGCCTATAGCTGGACATTAAGTGCAACCATGGCGTTCGATAGGAAGCCCGTCACGAATAGCCTTGCTTCCTTGGGACCTCCCTTAGCTGGCTCAATCGGAACAAGGACCGCCGCACTGGCGGACCGAATGCTTGTTCCGTCATCTTCAAAGATCACACGTGTAGAGCCGTCATGCCGGACGTGCCACACGATCACGCCCTCTGTAGCGTTCGGATCCGTATGCGTCTTGGGCAAATCAATGGCCCGGCGGAGACCAGCGAGGACGTATCCACTAGCATCGTCACCTTCTAATTTATACGGATCATCGTAATAGCTCGGGTTATCAACTATGCTGTCGACGGCAATCTCTTCCAGAATAGACAACGTTCTCGGATTGTTCTCGTTCGCTCGGGTTCGCCAAACCAAGCCTCCAGTGACACTCGTTACAAGTACGTCTTCAGGAACTTGCCCGTGTCCAAGCCCATTGCAGGCATGCAGCTTAGGCAGAGCAACTGTGGCATTGACGCCAGCGGTTGCGTCGATAGTAGTAAGCTGGTCCAGCTGGACGTGGAGTACATCGGTCCACTTGATGACCGGCAGCACCTCCAGTTGCCGCATCAGCCCTTCGCGGTAGTAATGATCGTTGGTGACGTAGAACGAGTGCGGATCGAGAGCGTAGATATCATTCGGCGTGGTGATTAGTGGATGCCGAACAGAGCGGACATGGCGAGCGGTGCTTGCCCCCAGGACATGGCGGAAGATCTCGATCTGAGAGCGAGCCTTTGGGCTATCTGTATCAGGGGTATACTCTGGATTGACCGGGTGATTGACGGCGAAGATATAGACGGCATCTAGCTGGCCTGGGTCCTGGATGACATCGATCCCATGTGTGATGAAGGGACCTTGGAAATTTTCAAACGTCAGGCGGGAAGAGACCAGTGTCTACTGAGTTGTAAGCAATGGATCCGGCTGTAAATAATGGGGGAAGATATACCTGTGGATCAATAACGTGTATAGACCCGGTCGAATTGGCGGGGCCGTCTAGCATAACAAGGGGAGGGAACCATCGGAAACGTTGCAGTACGCTGTCCTCACATGCTGCGAAGAGAACATTGCCCGGAACATAGTAGTGGAGGTCCTCGCACTGCAGAGTGTCTGGGATCGCGTAAATGTTTTGAGCGGATGCCAAGCTTGCATTGCGATATACTCCAAACACAGTGAGCACTCGCTGAACGGGGCTGTAGAGCACGGAGGCCAGAACGGCCAGCAGAATGACAAATACTGAGAACACGGACTGAGCCATGATGCTTGAATGGTTTTAGAAAAAAAAAGAGAAAAGAAAAAAGGAAATGCTGCTTTCAAGTCGCTCGGGTGGAGCGAAGAGGGGAAAACTGGGGCAGTTTGGAGAACCTCGGATCTTCTTTGTCGGTGGATCAACGCTACAAAGCCCGGAAGAAGCGATCGCCAGAAGCGGAGTACAGCCTACAAAGAAACTTCACCGAGGCCTACAGACAGGGATCCCAATAGAGCAGAGGGAGATTCATAACTAACCAATCTGGAGATAAGAGCCGAGATACAGCCGTATTGACACCTCATGTGGAGTCGAAACATATAGAACAACTTGATTCATCTTTCCTTGACGCGCTGTTCTCCGGGAAGTCCCAAAATGAAAAAAAAGCATCCCATAAAGTGCACGCAAACCTTTGGTTTTGTCATTGTTTTTCTGCTTTCGCGAAGAGAAATTAGTTCCGAGAGGAGTTGGCGTCCATAAATTCCTGGTCGCTAGCATCCAGGATGTCATATTCTTCATCGGTCAAGAATCCAGCATCGGTGTCTGCATCGTCCAGCGTCAAGCTCGCCACATCGTCAAGGATATCGTGCTCTGAAGCATTGGACACAGAGGGAGCGGTGGGCGGAAAGCTGGCTGCCTCGTGCGTGCTGCTTGTCGGTGACTCTTTCTCCAGCTTGGGGAACACCATCTGGCTTTCCGAGATGTCGTCGGAGGGGTTGGCGTTGGGCTCCTTCTGATCGACCTCAGTCTTGTTGACGGGCTCATCCTCTACAGGTTCGTCTTTAACTTGGACGTCGCACCAGAGTTTGTGGCCAAATGGGGTGCCGTCGTCGAGCTTCAACCGCCAGTAAGAGATAGCAGTACCTAGCCTCCTTGGGGTCTTTAAGGTAACAGTGAATTCGGCGCGCTCACCCACTTCTAAGGGCTTGCACAGCTTGTTGCTCTCCATAGCAGCTGTGACCGATGCGAGACTGCTAGGATGGTTGGTGTCGACGTTGAACATGGAGTCACCGCCGACGAAACGGACATTGGTCCCCGACGGCCACGCACGCGGACCGGGGTTGTATAGTTTCCAGGTTTGTTGGAACACCTCGTTTGGACGCATTACCGTGCGATCCGCGATGGTATCCTCGATAAAGAATGCCTGATACTCGGCCTCGGGGTCATCGCTTGGTGCCTGCTTGGGTGTATCTTGCTCCTTCTCAGCGTTTGGCATTAGCAGCCGAGAGGACTCAGGCTCTGGGACTGGCTCTGGTTCTGGCTCTGGTTCTGGCTCTTCTTTGGTTACAGTCTCTGTAACTTCAGGTTCTGAAGAAAGTGGAGCAGAAGCTTGAGTTGAGGTGGACCTTAGTGTGCGATCACCTAGAGTAGCTGTTGACTGGTTGAATGCGTTTTCATGCACGGTGCTCACCGTGACGCTGCGCACAGCCGTTTTGAACATGACCATGGGGTGGGTGCGGTTGTGCGTATTCGAAGTATGAACTTCGCATTTAGCGCAGAAATCAGTATCGTGGCACACAGAGCACTTGTATCGAACGCCAGTGATAAAACCCATCGACCTGTCCTTGCACAAGGGGCCGTCGCAAAAGACACCAAAGTGTATTTCATTCGACTGCAGCGGCTCAGAAATTGCAGTGTACAGGGGAGCAAATCGATGTCCAGGGTGGGTTCGAGAAGCCGACAAATGGCACTCTGAACAATAATCCCAATCAGGACAGGTGAGGCATTTGTGGCGTACACCCGTTACGTGCTAAAGTGAGTCAGCAGATATTCTCAAGGGTATAGAGGCGAAGGCATACATTTTCACAGCCGTCGCAGATTGCCGCATGGTGATAGCCACGCCCAGGTTTGCAGCGGGATAAGACTAGGTTCTTGAGACCGGAGTCGTGCTCACCAAGCAATACAAAGGTGTGAGCGGGGTGGTGCCCGTGCTTGTGCCCGAGAACACATGTGATGCAGAGATCAAAGTCTTCGCAGTCAGCGCACGACACCATCTTTCCTTCATCGAACTCTGCAACAAGTCTGGTTAGCGCAACTAGGACTCTAAAAGAAGAGAGATGTACTTACCTGAGAGGCAGTTATTGCAAATTCGCTCACGGCTGACGGTAGTAGGCTGTTCGACAGCTTCTGTGACAGGTTTGGAGACGATGTCTGGTACAGTGTTCTCCTCCTGGGCCTTGATCTTGTGTGACGCAAGAGTCTTGGTTGTACTGTTGGTAATGATTCCATCTTTCACAAAGCGTCGAACCAGCCAGTGGTCCTCGCCTAGGCAGGTGACTCCAGAGTCAAGACATTGTGGGCAGAGGTCATAATCGCCTTCAGCGCAGGTATTGCAATGATAGTGCTCGTTAGGAATAGCACGACCACAGTAGTTACAGTCGATACAAAAGTAACCCGCGAGCGAGGTGTGCGACAATACGGGAACACTCGGGTTTTCAGGGCCGAAAACGAACTCTCTGCTATTAGCAGCTTTTGGTTCGGCCGATTCCATGGCCGGCCATGTGTTCTTGTCCGCGTCGGGTAATGTAGATCGCTCTGAGCTCTCGGGTAGGGTTGTAGACGACGAGGTAGCACTAGAGTTCTGCTCTACTTGAGCCGCTTGAACAGGAGTGCTCAGAACGGTCGCAAGGTAGTTGTATCTTGCAGAGTCTTGGGGTTGTTCACTCGGGGCCTCTGTCACTGGTGTTTGACTAGGAGGTTGCTCGACAGTGGCTCTAATTCGGAGCTTCAACTTGGCTTTCGCTGCGCGATAAAGTTGTTTGAAGACCGCCGGATTGTTGCTGTCGAGGCATACGTAAGCGCTGGCACTGTCGGAGTACCGTTCGAAGGTGACGTTGGTATCCGCTGGAATGCCAAGAAGTTGGCGCAACTAGTGCCATGATAGTCAGTATCAAGTAATCAGAGAGCGTTGCTTGGTTTATCTCTCTGCTGGAAGATTTAAAGAAGAAAATATCTAGAGGGAGGAAGATTCAAAGACAAGTCGAGACAGAGAAAGGTGACATGGGGGAGAAAGACGAATGTACGGTGAGGCTCGAAGTGCTCAAGGGTCCGGTCGGAGCTTGAGTGGGGACGGGACCTACATTCTGGGGTAAAGTGTTGGCTCCAAGGTCCTTCAAAGGGATCTTGAAGCGTCTGGTATGTTGATCATATGTAACTTTAACAGTGATCGGGGTGCTGGGAGAAACCGATGTGGTGGTAGTAGGGGCCGACATGGTGGAGGGAAGCTTGCCCCAAAGTCGTTACTCGCCGGGTAAAGGAACTATGTCAGTCTGGACAAGATAATGTAACGGAGAGACTGCAGTGAGCTCAATCAAGCAATAAACATGAGCAGCGACAGTCAGAAGGTCGAGACACGATGGGAGTTGATGGAGAGAGAAAGTAGGAGGGAGTCGAGAAGGCAGCAGGAGATGACGAGGATGAGGCGATGTGAGGAGGTGAGGAGTGAGTGCAGATAAGAAGATGCCTGGATGGTCCAGGCGGTGGTGGTTCGGGTCACCTGAGAGAGATGCGGAGGCGGTGAATCACTAGGCTAAACTACTGGATGGAGAAGGCTGGGACACTTCAATTGGTAGGCAGGCGTTTTTTCACCACTTGCTTATTATTACATGCTTGTTAACTACGTAATCTAGCTACTGTGGCGGATTCTATCTGTGGCCTTTGGCTCTGTGAGCTGCTGTGTGCCTACAGCCTTCCCCAGCTGGTGTGAAGGAGGGATGGAGACCAGCCCAGGGTGAAAGGCGGAAAAAGCAAACAAGCAATGATGCAACGGCCGGACGTCCGGGGTGCGAAATCCGACGAGTAACGAGTATTCGCTCAAACCCCGGCGAAGTGGAATATCGAGTCACAAAGCGCAAAGCCAACAGCTGCCAACCATCGCTGCATATCAATTCAACATGATGACTAAACGAGATGTCCAGAATAGACATGAGGGCTCCCAAACGCGAAAAATCAACAGCTCGCTAGAAATGCATCAAAACCTAATCTAAACTTAACTCAGACAGACCTAACAAAAGGAGTATCCTCCGGTACAAACAATCCCGGAAAGCCAAAGAGAAGCCGTGAGAATTTTTAGAGTGGCAGAAGCGGAGCATGCGAGTTGATAAGAAAGACAGGTGTGAAATATTGAGGCCAAAAAAATGTAATGGAAGGAAAAAACTCGGAAGAAGCTCGCTTTGTTTTTGTTTTCGTCATCACTGTGGAGGATAGTAACCCCCCTGGTGCTGGGGATAATAATACGTCGTACTGGGCGCCATCATCCCACCCATGCCCACAGTAGGACCCGTTGGGAGAGCTCCAAATGATGAGTCGGGGTACATCTGAGTGGGGTCGAGATAATAAACCGTGCCGTTTGACTCGTGTGCAACAGCGCGGCCTTGAGACGGGGGTTCACTTGGCGTGTGCGTACCCGAAACCATGTACGGCACGTTTTGTCCCGTAGGGAAAGGGGCCCCTGGGCCCGTCCCGCCGTTGTTGTAGGATGCGTATTCTGTGCCCGCAACTGGATAATAAGCTGGCCCTGGTTGATAGGGCCCCGGATAATAGGGCTGAGGTTGCTGGAATCCGTATAGCTGGAATGGTGGAGCATTGACTACACGCTCAGGAATTTGAGATAACGGAGTTGCAGCTGTATGTGCTGGAGGAGGGTAGCTGGCAGAAGCGTCAGAGCCATAAGGAACTTGGTGATGAAACGGTTGGTCTTGTTGTGCTGGCGGAGGGTTGACGGGGAAGCTGGCCGGAGTTTCGATGTCAGCCAAAGAAACAGCCTTCTGTGGGCGTGGTTGATGCATAGGGATAGGCGCAGGGCGACTCTCGCGCCAGATTGGTTGTTGAGTCTGTGTCTGAGGCTGAGGATGAATCGTAGTAGGGGGGATTGGAAGGCCAGGTGCTGCTGCTGGCATTGCCCCAGGAGGTCGAGGAGGCGGCAGGCGAACAACCGGCTTCCCGTTCTCAGTTGTAACTACCGTATGCCGTGAGGCAACAGAAGCTGCTGGGGAATGATATCCATCTTGTGATGGTGGTTTTCCGAACGAAGACCTCCGGCTCATAGCGACACTTGGAGTATAAGTGGAGTTTGCGTATATGCTTGGGCGGCGTCCTCCAAAGAACCCGCCACGGCCACGCCCTCGGTAAGACTGCTGGTTGGGCCTCATTGCTCGCGGTATAAAGATGAAGGAGCGATCTAGTGATGGGAAGACATAGCTAGGTTGGTCCGACTTAGGTAGCGAGACTCGGACGGGCTTGTCCCGGCGGAGCGGGGGCCGATGTTGAGGTAGAAGGGTATGCTGTTGCTTCAGAGCAGGAGGTAAAGTCACCGGGCGATTCATTCCAGGGAGGTGAACCACAAGAGACACATTTCCAACGACCACACTGCCTCCAAATTGTCGGTTTGGCGGAGTTGTGGATGGTGCTGTTCGCACGGTGGTGTGAATGTTTTTGTTGGAATAGGTGGGATACGTAGGGACATGAGGATGCCTAGTGGCTGGGGGATCATCTTTAGCAACCGTATCATGAAGATCATGTGTCCACTGTCCTTCGGTGGTAATGTCTGGCTTTCTAGAAGGGTAGAGTTAGCGAATGCGGACAAGAAAGCTGCGTGCGTTGACGCCCATCCGACCTATCGATTCCCTTCTTCATCATCCTGCGAGAGAGAAGAAATTCTGCACATACCTGCGTACGTTGCCGTCCACGATGAGGCCGTATGGCCTCGTCTTCGACTTGTTATATTTATGACCATTCGTCCCCGACTCCGTTGAGCGCTGGTCGTGTAGGAAGAAGCTGCCTCGCTTCGGGACCGAAGTAGGATCCTCCTCTTTCTCCTTCATCGCCTTCTCACCCTCTCGGCGCTTTTTGTCCGAGAACGAGTCTCTTGCATCTGTAGGCGGTGCAGATGGCGTCCGCCCGGTTTGCTCGAACTCACCTCCAAAATCGTTGAAATGAATCTCGGTAACGCCCTTCCCGTCATTTGAAATCTTCAGTCCATTGAGCATCACGGCTGTGTCAGATACGGCCGTCGTCAAAGCTGCTTTTCGCGGAGAGGTCGAATGGCGGCGGCGGGACCCTTGCTGCCCGTCAGGCACACGACCATTGGCTTGATGGTGGTTGGAGTTGTCGATGGGGATGTTGTCGTCCTCGCTGCCATCACTGCCTTCTGCGTCGGCATCGTCCTCATCCTGTTGGCTTATAACTGAACCTTCGCTCAGAGAATCTTCCTCCACCTCTCCGTCGAGCGAGCCTTCATCCTCGCCCTCATCTTCTCGCCTCCGTCGGCGACTCGCACCGATATTGTGACGACGTGGTGGTGCCATTTTGCAAGAGATATAACAGAAAAAAAATAAAAAAGAGAGCGTGACGAGATATAAGCGTAAGAGGGCCGTTGAAAAAAAAGACGATTCAGATATGGGAGCACCGACCAGCAGCGGAGAGAGACAGTCGGTTTGGGGACGAGTGCGGGATGACGAGCTCCGAGCAAAACGAAGGGGTAACACCAGGCTAAGAAGAAAAGACAAGGAGGCGGTTATAAGGCGATACTAATACGGATAAAGTGCACCCTGAAGAAGGGAGCCGGAAGAAGGAAAGGAAAGCCAGACAGGCGGACGGAACTGGGAAGATTGGATGGTTTTCAACCTCGAGGCATGACATCGAACGAGATGTCAAGCATCCCAACCGGGTTAGCGCGTCCAAAACCACCTCAGTGATTCTAGAACCACTCGTAGTATGGAAATCTAAACATCAACAGGCCCGTGGACTACGTAGTCGGAAACTATGAAATGGTAGCAACTGAATCATCCCAGACTAGAGACCGCCGGGTATTTACAGTTGTTTCCCTGGAACTACCTGGCGCTACTAGTATGATCTGTCTCTTTCGTCCCATCCCGCGATCGTCAGCAGCCATTGGGTTTTCAGCAGACCTCCCGCTGTCCATTCCACGCCTCGTACTTAGGCAACTATTGACATGCCTGACAGGTTTCTACGGAACAAAAAGTGGCACAACCAGCGGCTGGACAATCCCCGGGGTCTTTGGAATATGATGGAATAGACAATAAGTGGTAGGAAGCCAATCCTCGGGTATCAGTGATCTCTCGCTTCCTTCGTGCCACGTCAAGCTGTCGATAGCCCCCGTGCTGCAGGATTAGATAACAAACATTGTTCGCAGTATACACCTCCGCCGTCCTTATCCTTTGAGAGCCCATGGGGGGGCTTTTCATTAGTATATTTATGTACATTTTGGTCTTAGACGGAACGCATTTCCTTCACATAACTTTTTTCAATCAAAAGTTGTCTTTTTGCCTTGCGCCTCGACGATGGCACCACTCAGCTTTTGCACAGTCGACTCCTCGTATCTCGAGTATTCCGGCTTCGTAGGTCTGGCCCGGGTAGTTTGCTGATGCTGTGGCTTCTCCTTAGTCGTATCCTCCTCAAAGTCTCCCAGCTCGGTTTCCCCGTTATTTGTGTCGGTTCTGTTCTTCTCACCATTCTTTCCAAAGCGTTTGTTATACCTTGTGGTTGCATCTTCCGCAAACTCAATCCTCATGCGTCGGCCGAGAACCTGGTTAACCCAAATCTTCCTCTGTCGAGGCTTATGAGGCTTGCCGCGCTTTGCAGACTCTGACTCCGATTCATCTGCATCATCATCATCCTCCTTAACGAGCTTGAATCCTTTCACGGCTACTTCAGCAGCTGATAAGTCCTCAAATTCCACCCAAGCATAGCCCTTGCATTTCCCAGAGTCCTGGAACGTGGCGAGATGAACACTGGACACGGTTCCGCATTTTGAAAAGTGTTCTTCGAGGATCTCTTTGGTTGCGTCGAAACCAAGGTTGCCAACAAATACACGTTTGGATGCAGGTCGGCCAGAGGCAGCAGCGGAAGTGGCATCTTTCCCACCATCTTGCTTTGCGGGACGACCTTGAAAGTTCTTTGCATCCTTGATCAACACGCGGCGCCCTGATAGCAGTTGTTCACTGAGCTGCATTGATTCCTGTACGGCCTTGGGGTTGGAGAAATCCACGTAGGCGAAACCTTTGTTTTGCGCTTTCCCATGCCTTTCCGCACCTTTCGGTAAATGGATCCGAGTGATTGTAGCATCTGTAAATGAGCAGTTGGTTGTGAGGAACCGCCGTAAGTCATCTTTGGTAATAGCGAATCCCAGATTTCCTATCCAGATGCCGTAGTCTGAGCGCTTTTGAGGCGCAGCTTGAGTATCTGCAGGATCTTCGGAATCGGGTTTGTTGTTTGAAATTGACGGCTCGTCTTTGGTATTTGTATCAACGTCGGCGCCCTTCTTCTTAGCCTTTCGCAGAGCCTTCTTTGAAGGAGGTTCAGGCGCAGAAACATCAATCTCGATCTCGGGGGCATCGAGCAGTTTTCGCTTCTTGTGATTTCCTTCGCCGATAGCCGCCATTTTTATCACTTCCGGGTGCCACAAGCTATATACCAAGTAGGATTTCTGAGTGTCAAGTAAGAGAAGGTGTTAGCTTTTTCAGAAAAAAGCCTCTTAGCTGATTGAATGCTATAAATACAAGAGCGTTGATTTCTTGTCCCAACCCCCGGCCCTTTTTTTTTTCTTTTATGGCTGGCAGAATCGCTCCGCTTTCGTGTGCTCCGAGCCTCCGGCTCAACTCGCGCTCCAGCCAATTCGTCGGATCAACACCAACGCGGAACATTACCATAAGCCCAATCGAGTTTTGGATTTTCGAGTTTCGGACAAACAAGCCTAAAACTACCAAGATCTCAACTGCGCGAGACTTCATTCTATTGACGCCCCTGAAAGATAGTCATGTCTTACGAAACCGACGAGGCGCGCTCTGTGCCTGGAAGCCCAGGAGATGCCGAAGCCCCTACGAAGCAGTCCTATCGATCCTATAAGTGAGTCGACGTTAGGAACTTACGACATTCAATAGGTCTAATCTACTTTCTCTGTACAGGAAGAAATTTGCAAAACTCAAGATACAATTTGAGTTGCGAATGCGGGAAAGTGAATCGCTTATCCGCGAGCAACTGCGCATCCAAGATCTCTCAAAGCGGATCCAGGAGCAGAACGAGTTCGTCTTTGCCCACTACCTTGGATCTTCACATATATTGACTCCCCTTTAGCCAATTGCTCGAGGTTCTACTGGAATTCAACGACACCGTACATGTTCCGCCCAAGCTTCGATACGACTTGAGTGCCCCTGGCGACGAAGCCATTCTTCCCACCCCTGATAGAGAGCTTTCTCCATCCTACAATGATCCTACATTGGCCGCATCGGTACTTCGGAATGCGAAGAATGAACTAGCAACCGGGCATATAACCGCCGAATCTTATCAAAAGCTGGAGGATGGGGTCAAACGAGGCAGAGCCTTCGCACCTCGACTAGGGTATGCCGACTTGATAAAGGTGCCTCATTCCGTACCTCCACCTGAGGGCCAGGATCCTGCTGGCAATCCCAACGTGGGACATCCTTTTGGGTTCCTCACACCAGAGCACGAAACAGAGTATTGTCTCGCGACGGATGCCAAACTAGGCGATATGTCGGCCGCTATTCAGTTGGCTCGTGCCCCAGAGAAACCGACCGTGATGGAAAGAGAACGAGAGCTCCTTCTCCGAAGCTCTGTTTCGGTCCACAACTGGCTACGGAAGAATCAACCCAACGTCTTCCTGCAAGACAATGAGAATGCTTCTGAAAAGTCAGGGGCACGGCCCTCGAACCTGCGCACCTCGAAAAGATCTGCACCCGCCTCGCGAAAGGGTGAGGATACTCACGACGAGGACAGTGTCATGGCGGACTCCGCACCTACCTCTGGAGGCTCCAAGGCCAAGCGCAAGCGCGATGAAGAGGCCACTCCGCGAGTCAAGGCTGGCAATAGCCGCTCTACGCGGAAAAAGAAGGAGGATGGCCCGTCTAGTGCCAAACGGCCCTCGAAGAGATCGTCTGGTACAGGCGCATGAACATCGGCCACGCCTTGAAGCCTTCACCTTGTATTTTTAGTCTCATATTTGTCTGTTCTCTTTGGGCTCAATCTCTTGATGGCTCTTGCTGATACGGCCTGGCTCTATCCTTCGGGCTCCCCGCGCTTTTTTGTGACCCTTTTTTGTAATTATATGACTCTTCAAAGGTACTTTGCATTTGGCCGTCTTCACACTTAGGTATTCTACACATTCGAGGATGCTTTACAATACTTTATTGATTCAAAACTGCCACTTAAATTACCAGTCTAGCTTGCAACAGCATACCCTTCCGAAAAATGAGCAGGCATCCTTTTGTGCAGGTGCTTGTATGTAGTGCGTTGCGTTGGACACTGCAACCCCAGCTCTCAGTCCAAATCGGCTGTTTGCCTTGTTTGCTTCCGAGGCCCAAATCTTTCTTGAGCTCCAGATCACTGTCCACTCCTCGAGCCTCGTCTACAACACTGTTTGCCAGATATAATTTTGCTTGAGGCTTCGTTTGGTGAATTACCCGCAACCCGCAAAAATGGCAATCACAATCCTACCGCCCGTCGCGGACAATGTCGACGTTCCCTACCCAGATTCCGACTTTGACGAAATGTCAGTCGATTCCGACGGCGGCGTTGACCTCATACCTGCAAAATCTCGCCCGACAAAGCGGCCTCGTTTAATAGAAGGGACAGACATTGGGAAGGGGATTATTACACCGGGAGAAGTTGTCACCAATGATCCCCAGTGGATGAGGTTAGTTGTTGAACTTCTCATTCTGCATTCGGTAGACAGCAGACTAACAAACATCCTCATATAGAGGCCATGGAACCTACATAAACCCTTTGTCAACATCCATCATTGCTACGGTCGCCGGAACCGTCCAAAAAACCAACAAGCTCCTCTCCGTCCAACCCCTCCGCGCGCGCTATACTCCTGAAATCGGCGATCTAGTCGTCGGCCGCATAGTCGAGGTTCAGTCTAAACGGTGGAAAGTAGACATCGCAGCACCCCTTTTAGCTGGCCTCCCTCTCTCCGCGATCAACTTACCGGGAGGTATCCTGCGTCGGCGAACAAGCGCAGACGAACTGCAGATCCGGACATTCTTCAGCGAGGGCGATTTGCTTGTTGCAGAGGTGCAGACTGTGCATCAGGACGGCGCAGCGTCGTTGCACACTCGATCGCTCAAGTACGGGAAGCTGCGGAATGGTGTTTTCCTTGCGGTTACTGGAACGGGGGGTAGTGGTGCGTCGAGTTCGTCGACGAAGGGAGGTCTAAGCTCGGGGTCATCGGCGGGAGTTGTCCGTTCGCGCAGACAGATGTTTGCCATTCAGACGTCTAATGGAGGCGGCGAGGTAGATATTGTCCTCGGGGTAAATGGGTATATCTGGATCTCAAAACACGCAGAGGGCACGGCGGCTGCGTCATCAACTACGGAAAGCGTGTCTATCACGCGCATGGAGGAAATGGTCTCAAACTCGGTTTACTCGAGCCAGAATGATGAGATCGCGCCTGCTACACGGCGGGAGATTGCGCGATTGACTCAGTGTATCCGGGTTCTGATGCAGAGCGGGCTACGGGTTGATGAGGAGACGGTCACAGCGGCGTATGAGGCTAGTCTGCAGGTGGATCTTGAACAGGGTGATGATGAAGATTATGACGAGGATGGCCGGCAAAAGGAAGGCCGGGAGTATCTAGAGGGGAGCCAAGCTCGGCGCATTATACAGTTGGTGACGGCTCGGCAATAGATAAATGCTAAAATGATACCCTGTGAACATGTCACCCCTCACTGAAGTTCCACCGTAGGATGTAGTTCGAGACGATAGTAACACCCATATCTACTCGAATCTGCCAATTCAAGGCCCAAGTCATGCCACAGCTTGGAGCTCTCCGAGCCCACGATTTAAGGGTTCCATCAGGCCGCCTTAGTATGGACTACAATCCGTGGCGCTGCGGCAGTGCGGGGCGGCCGTTCCTAGGTAACCCCCGCATCGTACCCTATCTATGCGCTCAACTTACCTACCCTTGAACCTCCCAGGCCCCTCAAGGTCTAGATACTCAATCACCTCTAGCAATTGCCTCTCCAGGAAATCTCCAAAAGAAGCCCTCCTTTTAATTTCTCTATCCCTGCCCATTTCAACTCACACCACTTCCAACAATATGCCCCGCATCCCACCAGACGAATACCTCCAACGCGCCTACGCCCTCTCCACCACGGCCGAAGCCCAAACCCTCTACAACGAATGGTCCACAGTCTACGACACAGACCTCACGAGCGCAGGGTATGCGTCGCCACGACGCGCCGTAGAGGCAGTCATCCCTCATCTCCCCGCATCGCAACTGACCCCGCTCAAAATCCTAGACGCAGGCTGCGGCACCGGCCTCGTAGGATACTACCTCTCTACCTCACCGCTCGCAAACAAGTTCACCCTCGATGGACTGGACCTTAGCGAGGGTATGCTCTCCGTTGCGCGGAGTAAGAACATATACTCGTCTCTCGAGGTAGCGAACCTAAACGATCCGATTCCCAAGCCTGAGGGGACCTATGACGTTGTCATCTGTGTTGGGACGTTGACGGAGGGACATGTCGGACCGAATGTTCTGGGGGAATTTGTGAGGGCTGCTACTTCGAAGACGGGGTTGGTTGTTGTTACGGTTCATGAGAAGGTTTGGGAGTGTGGAGGGTTCAAGGGGGAGGTTGAGAGGTTAAAACGGGAGGGGGCTGTGGATGTTGTTGCGGTTGATGGTTCGGGATTTTGGAGAATGAGGGGAAAGGGGGGTGGATGGTCGTTTTGAGGAGGGTGTAGACCTATACTCTCGTGTCGAGCCGTGATTTTACTCCTTTTGGGTGATTGATGCTCTATCTACTGAAAGACTGGCGTTCAAGCGGCCATCAGGGGTATAGTATCTACCCCTTGCCTATACACACTTCAACTGACAGTCTGATGCCGGCGACTAGTATAACTAGCCTAGGAGCTAAGATAAGGATGATCAATGACCGACCACGCCGAACTGGATGAGCCTCGGTAAATCATCTCCAGGACTCAGACGTTGAATTAAAAGGTTTGAAATTGTCCTTTCTGCTCTACTTATTGTGCACATCTCATCCATCAATGTTCGCAATGAGTAATACCGAGCTGGTGACCATTGCGCATCCACCAACCACGATAGTGCCTAATGGCAATGAAAGAACTTCCCCTCGTCCTGAAGATGTAGAGAATGAGCCAGCGGCCAGCAGGCGAACGGAGCAAGAGCTTGCCCCGGTAGATGGAGGGCCAGCTGCCTGGAAGCTGCTATGCGCTGCATTTGTCTTTGAGACATTGCTATGGGGTAAATCCCTATCATGAGTCGAAGTCGATGATGGCTAATCGAATTGAGTGCAGGTTTTCCCCTCTCATTTGGTGTCTTTCAAGAATACTACTCCAAAGTCCCGGAGTTTGCCAACAACCGGTATATCGGTGTGGTTGGAACCATAGCTTCTGGATTTGGGTATCTAGGAGCTCCAGTCATCATGCCTTTCATCCAGCGGTATCAAAGATGGAGGCAGCAGATGATTTGGATTGGCTGTGCGTCCCTTCTTTCTGGATTCCATGATATGGTTTGCTGATATATTCCAGGGCCGATCTGTATTGTCGGACTTGTCTTGGGCTCATTTGCGTCCACCCTAGAAGTGCTTATCCTCACGCAAGGTGTCGCTTATGGCCTTGGGTTCCTCATATTCTACTACCCCATCCTCAGCATGGTAAACGAATACTGGATCGCCCGTCGTGGCATGGCATACGGTGTTCTTTGTGGTGCTTCTGGCGTCTCGGGGTCCATCATGCCATTCATCCTACAGGCACTTTTGGCCAAGTACGGATACAGAACGACGCTCCGTGCCGTTGCCGTCGGTCTTACTTTGCTCACGGGTCCCCTGATTCCTCTCTTGAAGGGACGTCTACCGCCATCTGAGCGAGCCAATACCCCCAAGATCAATTGGACGTTCTTCCGGAGTCCTCTTTTCTGGCTGTATTCGGTATCAAACCTCTTGCAAGGATTCGGATACTTTTTCCCATCTCTCTACTTACCTTCTCATGCATCGTCTTTAAGTCTTGGCGACAAGAGTGGTGCTATCCTCCTCGCTCTGATGAGCGTTTTCCAAGTCGGCGGCCAGTTTGTCTTTGGTTCACTTTCTGATCGCAAAGTACCACTCAACGTACTCGCATGTGCGTCAACCATCGTCGCAGCAGTTGCCTGCCTCACAATGTGGAGACTAGCCACCTCACTCCCCGTCTTGATTGTCTTTGCCATTGTGTATGGCTTTTTCGGCGCAGGATTCACTGCCATCTGGGCGAGGATGAGCACAGCCATAACGGACGACGTGACGGCGGGCCCGATTGTCTTTAGCTTGCTAAACTTTGGTAAGGGCATTGGCAACGTGCTTGCGGGTCCGATTGGGGGCACTTTGGTAGCAAGCTCGGAGTCGAGCGGCGCTTCACCGTCAATGTCTTATCGCTGGGTCATCGTCTTTACTGGTGTTTGCATGTTTGCGAGCGCTTGTACGATTTGTTTGCGGCATCTCAAGGGTCTTAGTGTTTTGACCGTTCGATGAGCGGCGGGGTCGCTAGTGGAGCGTTATTTGGCATTTTTTGCCTGTCCCCCGAGGAGATATTAACCATGCCAAGTCGACCAGGACTCGACTCATAGATTGAAGTCTGTTGACAATTGCATGTGGTTGCTGGTACTTTTTCCGCCGACGATAAGCAAACCCCGCATCACGTGGTGATAACCCAACTGTTGATTGGTGCCTTAGGTTTCACCACACACCAAGACCATGCAAAGAGATGAAATTTCTGAAGGAAGTCAGTATAAAAATCCCCGAGTGGCTACAAAGAGCTTGTTACATACATAAAAGCCCTTTCAGTGCCACATTATAGATTAAAGTCCGGTGTCGAGCGAACAAAAAGCGGAGCAGGTGTGGGAACCCACGTCATTCCGAACCACAAACTCGGCCTTGAGAATTATTTCCTTGTGCTCCTCCCAACTTCTTTCTTCATTATCCATCTCTCAAACATCTACAACTCCACGCTTCTCGATATAATAAGGCTACCATGTCATTCGTCTCTCAAAGGACAACTCGATTTTCTCCAGACTCAATACCATATAAATAGTGCCGCCTGACAACCGCCTTGTTCCCCCATTCGTACTCGAAATCCACTACACCTGCACCTTTTATCGCTCCAACCTGCGACTTGAGCGGACACCATCATCTACCGTCTAATATCTCTCTCAACCCATCCTCGATAACTCCCCGCCTTCAACATGCCTGATCTTCGCCGCCAGGTTCTTGAGAGTGGCAAAACCATCTCTCGCAAAGCAGCTTCTCGGGAAGGTTCTCGCCGGACTTCACGCGCAAACTCAGCTCAAAATTCTCACCACACTTCGCGAAATGCAAGCAGACAAGCGTCTGATGACGAAGACGCGGGCTACCTTAGCGACGATACCGCAATCAGGTAAGTACACTTTTTGGATGCTTTTTTATTTTCCTGCAGCGCAGAATGATGTCATAGTTCGAGTGCTGATTTTTGATTCCCTTGCAGCCTCGGGTCTTTGGATGAAGTCGACACTCTCGACGCGGAGGTTAATAACGGCGATTGGGCTCATGAGCTCCACGAAGTCGTCGAGGATATCCTAGATCGCAAGCGCAGCAGTGTTTTGGGTCGCGAAGAGACCTATGCTGCGTACTGTCGCCTTTCCAAGTTTCACTATGTGGAGGAGTCGATTCGCCGTCGCGTAACGGATCTGATGGCTGCGTTTTGCCGCAGCATCAAAAATGAGACTAGTGTGCGCGAGTCAACACTCGCCATGCGCGCACTGGAGCTTTTGACTATTACTGCGTCGGACTATACCATCTTTGAGAACGTGGAGCCACTACTCACCCGTACGATCCGCGACTCGACGTCGAGCGCTGTCAAAGCGGCGGCAATCCACTGCTTGGGAACATGCACTATGTTTGGTGGTGCTGGAGACGATGGTATTCAGGATCAGATGACGTTTCTTTTGGATATAGTCGCCTCGGACGGGCAATCCATCGATGCGCAAGACGATTCTGCTTGCGTCACCGCCGCGCTCCAGGAATGGGGCTTTATGGCAACAGAGATTGAAGACCTTGAAAATGAAAGCGAGGACGCGATTCAGATCTTCATGGATCAGTTGACTAGCGGTGAATCTAGCGTTCAGATTGCCGCTGGGGAGAACATCGCTCTGCTATACGAAAAGAGCTACACGCCTCAAGAGGACGACGACGATGAAGGCGAGGACGAGGACGTCGATGGCGGAAACGACAGCGACTCCGACGAAGGGACCTTCCGCACAGGACCAAAGCTAATCAAGCGCTACAACGCGTACCACAACACACCCGAGCTCGAACGCCAGCTCCAATCCCTGGCCGCAGTCCACACCAAACGCATCAGCAAGCGAGACAAGAAGACCCTGCACACCAACTTCGCATCCATCCGCACTACCGTCGCAAACCCGCGCCGTGGTCCGATGTATAACACGGCCATCGACCAAAACACGAACCGCCACTATGGCAACAAACTCACCGTGAAGATTGGCCGCCAGGGCGTGATGCATATCGATCGTTGGTGGAAATGGATCCGTCTTAACTCTCTGCGCCGCGCCCTGCAGGGCGGCTTTGCCGTCCACTATTTCCAGGGGAACCGTGCGGTCCTTGACAGTCTTCCTGTCGTGATGGTTCGCATGGACACGCCGGCTGATCGTAACGCTCCGAAGAAGGCAGCTAAGATGCGACAAAACCGACGCTGGGCGATGCAGGAGTATTCCGATGAGGACTAAGCAGCTCTCTTTTTCTTTTCCAATCCTATATCTTTTTTCTTTCTGTGATACCTCTGCCTTCTTTCCTTGTCTATTTCTGAATTTCCAAGATTATTATACATCCCCTCTTTAGATTCACAGTTTTCTAGCGCTAGCTGGATACGTACCGTTATATCATCCTTTGCGTTGCAGCACCCTCACTCCACTCCCTCTTGGAGATTAGGGCTTGGATAGCCGTGTTGCATCAATGTTTTTGCTATCGCATGTTCCTTCTTTATAGCTCGAATGAAGTATGAATAGATTAATGCCCACACTTCCAACTACATAGTAATGCACATATATATATATATATGTAAACAGCAAACCCTATAATTCTTGGTGAGAATCCCTATATATCCCTATATATATTGGCACCGAGAAGAAGCAATCGCCAGAGGCAAAGTAATCAATGAGTCATAAATAGCAATTCATAAACGGCATACACGACTAGATCTATCGTTTCTCATCCGATCCGGTACCAACCAATACCCCAGGACCAGGCTATACATCCATTTCCCTTTCCTTTTACATCCACATCCAGATCTAGCTCTATTCAACCCAAACCAACTCGAATCCCAAGCGTCACTGGTCAGACCGCAGAGAGAATAAAATCAAGTCTGGAAAACTGGCAAGACACTCCCCCAACTCCCCTTAACTCTCTCCTCCCAATACCCCTCTTTCCCTGGCTTAAGCCTCCAGATGAGCTCGCCCTCCGGCGCCTCGTCGACTTTCGCGAACCATCGCGGCTCCCAGCTCTCTCCACTCCCTTCCATATCGCGTCTTCGCGCGCGCTGCGCTTCTTCGAGTTGCACTTTCACTTCCTCGGCGCGGTCGACGTCCCCGTCTTCCAGTGCGCGCTGGTCAGGACGGAGGCGGGAGTCTGTGGCGGGGAGCTTTTCATTCTCGATTAGTGTGATTTCGTTGAGGGAGGCGGCGAAGGTCGTTAGGCCGTAGTGTTTCGGTGCGTTGTGGACGAGGGGCCCCGCAGTCCAAAGGGTTGCGGATGCGGAGCCGTTGCGTGTTGACTGCAGGGTTCCTGTCCATGTCCCTGCGAGGCCGAGTGCGGATTCGCGGCCGGAGGGGTCGATAAGTTTCGTGGTTACTTCTTCGGACCGGCCGGAGAACATCCCGCCTGCTTTGAAGGTGGAGATTGTGCGGGCGCCGGAGGTCTCGTTGAGGACAGTCATCTCGCCGACGGGCTCGACGTATTTCTCTCCGGCGATGATGTTTCGCAGGAACGAGGTCGCGGGCACCCAGGAGAAGTGCTCGCCTGTTGGGTGGAGGGTGATGCGGAGCTTTCCCTCTGTAACGATTTCGGCGGACTTGCCCCAGAATTTCTGCGAGGGGCGCGGGGACTGTGTGAGGGACCAGTCCTTGCTGTCGGCTTGGTAGGCGAGCTGGACGGGGCGATGGGAGACTTTCTCGGCGATGAAGCGGAAGCCCATGTCTTCGCGGACGAGTTCAAAGGTTTCACCGAGCATGGGGTTGAATGGTTTGCGGATTGCGCGCTCGCGCACGCGGTTGGAGGATAGGGAGGACAGGGCGAAGGCGGTTACTTGGAGGAGACGGTCGTTGGGGTCTTGGAGCTGCGAGGCTTTGTCGAGGAGGGAGGAGTATTCCATGATTTCGGCGGCGCGTTGGAGAAGGGAGAGGGGTTCGTTGGAGGATACGGGCATGGAGATTTGGGACAGGTCCTTCCCGACGTTCTTGCGGAGGAAGCCGATGAGGCTCGGTGGCATCACCGTCGGGGCGGAGATGTTGTTCCGACGAGAGACAATATCAAGCGGGAGCGGAGTGAGTGATTTGGGTCGCGCGGGGAATAGAGGAGAGTACTGGTCGTGTGCAGCACCTGTGCTTGCGCGGGGTTCAGAGACGTCGTCGTCGCTGTCGGAGGGGGCGTCATCGGCGGTGGCATCTGCCGAGCCGTCTGCAATCGTATCCTCCTCGTCATCGCTATCGCCCTTGATTGTGAGCAATGGCGACTCGCCATCGACCGCATCAAAGAACTCCTCGGATCTGTCCGATTCCACACTCAGTCGCGACGCTGCAGTTGGCTCTGGTGGGTGGCGGCGTTGCTGGCTTTCAGTTATCAAGAGCGAGAAGTCGCTGACGACTTGATCTAGATTATGCAGCAGAGCCATGAGGCCATCGTGGACGTCGCTGGCTTGCTCCGCACCGGCAAAGCCACCGGGTTTGCGCTCGACAGAAGTGTCACTGGGCGCAGACAGCTTGGCCGCATTAGAAGTCTTGCGCTTCCAGAACGACCGCTTCTCATCGCCATTGGTTTCCACGGGATGAGGACTGGGAGATCTTCCGGACCGCCCACGCGATGGCGGAGGATTGGGGCTAATGTACTTGGGATCGGTGTCCTTGGCCAGGCGCCGGACAGCATCACGGGATTCCGAAACTCGGCTGACCAGGCTCGCAACCTGCGTCCATTCGTGCTCTTCGGCTGCGTTGGTCAGGAAACGCTGCGCCGGGAGTCGGAGTGCCGTATGTGGGTGCAAGTGCTTCGGCGAGTGACCGTGGTCATCTTCCGCGGCGTTTTTGGAAGATGATGCCTTTTCCAACACGCGCTTCCACGCCACGAATTCAGCGTCGTTGCGTGCGCGGAGATGCCAGACTTCCGTCCCGGAGTCGATCGAAATCTCCCGCGACTTCTCATTGCAAGCTACTGCCGCTAGATTTAGAGGAATCGAACCACGGAGAGTAGCGGAGTTTGGATCGTGGAAATAGGATAGCGTGGATGATGTAAAGTCAAGCGAAAAAAACCGCCGTGCCCACCCTTGATGACGCTTACGGCGGCGCTTGAGCAGAAGCCCGGTGTGTATCGTTGTCGCCGAATTGCTTTCCTCCTGAACTTGGATCTGCGGCGGCATTCTGACAAGGAGGCTGTTACCCCGCCTTCGCGACACTGAGGCTTTCCCGATCTCACTGGTCTCCCCTGGCGTAGACTGATTGGAAGCATGGGGAGTAGGGACGGATTGCGGAGGCAACGCAGTCGGATAGGTTAGTAGAACAAGGGTCACTGTCTTCGAAATCTGCTTTGAAAACGTGTTGTCAAAGACAAGCGCATAGTTGCCGCCCTCATTGGGAGGCACATCGTAGGTTCCCTGAACGATCTTGTCGGCTTCGCATTTACCGACCCAGCGGATCTGCTTCAATCCCATTGCCGTCAGCTTCTCAATGAGAGAAGAGGAGGCATTCCGCGAACTTCCGTTTGCGAGGTTCTCACTGGAATCATTGCTCGGAGTATCGCTCGACAGGTTAGGGGTGCTAAGAACGCCGGATTGGCCGGGATGCTTGAAGATACCGAAGTTGAGGGACTTCTTGTGCGGCTGAATACTCCAGGAGATGGTATGGTCGGATTTGACGGGGACCCAACGGACAAAGTACGACTGAGAGGAAATGGGGCGCTGGTTAGCCATTGATGGCTGGTCGCAATTGCGGGCGCGAACTATCTCACCTTGCTGTGAACCTCAAGCTCTTCCATTGCTGCCATGGCTGCGAGAGTTGGCAGAAATGCCAGAAACGACGATAGACGACTCTATGGGGCCTGACTGACGTGTTGCAGGAGAGCGAAAAAGAGTGAGGAGGGGTTGGAATTAACTTGGTGCCTGGGGAGCGGGAGGAGCGGATTCACGAGACCATGGACAGTAGCACAGCTGGAGACAAGAGCCGGAGAATTATCTATCCAGCTGAGGGGCACTGCGATGTGAAAGAGGAACAATTAATGACGAAAGACAAAGAGCAGAGGAAAGGAAGAGACATGTCATGTCCGGGGCTCCGAGGAGGCATTGCTTATTATTTAACATTTTAACACTGTCAGCTGGTGGAATGCGGAGAGGATTCGCCGTGTTGAGCCTCCGAGAAACACCGAGGCCACCTTCAGGGAGTCTCTTTTCACATGGAACTTTCGCTCAGGAACCACGGCTCTCCCGGTTAACTGGTTAACTGGTTATTAGAGAATAATTCTTGGATTCTACAGCACTATCCCTGCTCAATGGCTTCTTTTCTCCTGTCATGCTATGTATCAAAAAGGCCAAGAGGACACCTGTCCCCGCAAAATAAAACAAGTAGAGGAATATTACACAGTCGAGAAAAAAAAGGAATGTTGACACAGATAACGATAAATGGGAGTACACGATCCCTCAGCGCCGTTTTCCAGATTGCATATTGGTAAACAACAGCTTGAACCCATTACACAGCGCCCGCATGTCTGGGTAGGGGTTGCGCTGCAGCTCGTAGCCCTGCGGAATTACCTTGACCGACCAGCTATGTACTTGCGCATGCTCTCCAGCCTTGAAGCAGAGGAAGAAATATCCTGCATGCTTGGGGTCGATGCAGAATGCGTACGCAGACCGTCGTGGATTGGCCTTGGTGTATGTATTCAGCCAGCGGTCTAAGAGTGGTTAGTTAGTCCATGGAGTACCCCACGGAGAAAATAGATTAAATGACGTACAAGTGGCGTCTTTGCTGCCTTCTTGATACTTCTCATGCAGCATTATCTCGTCCACCTTCTTGGCCATTGCCTTGACATGGTTGAAGATCAAATCATCCAAATCACTGTACGTAAATCGACCTCCAACCTTGAGCGTTCGCCCAACGGAGAATTCGTTCTCCTTGTCCAACTCCAACACATCGATATGTTGGAAGATGCCGTCGGCCACCTTCCATGTGACTGCTAAGTGGTCCGGTCCTTTTGATGAAGGCCGGATTACCACATCGCCGCGACTTTGAGAGCCCAGGAACTCCACTGCCTGCGTGGAGTTGAACGGGCGGAAGAGCGGGTGCTTGATGACACGCATCGTACGCCCACCGCTTTGTGTCTTGGCCTCGAGCGCTTCACGATCCTGCTGCTCCTGGCGAGAATCCCATTCTCCAGTGTGTACCCGGTCAGCAGCTGGTCGAGATGGCCGGCTGACTTGCTCTTCGCGCAGCGACACATTACAGGTAAAAGTCTTTTTGTTCAGGAACATGACCTTTGCCGGTACCGTTTGGTGAAGGGAGTATAGCGCCCGTACTGGGATATCGTAGCGGTCGGTCATTTCTGATTCTCCTGCCAGTGCGTCGACACCACAGTCAAGCTTGCCTTCAATGTGATCGTCGCTGATGCGCTTGATGGAGATCGGTACCACCATGCCCTCAGCCAATGTATCATTTGTTTCGCCGGTAAGCATTGTGAAGATATCGTCAGAGCTGAGGAATACAAACTGCTTCCGCAGCTCTTCGTAAGGTTGCTGGAGCTCTGCTCGAATCGTTTCAAGTGTGGCGCGCTTGCGCTGATTGAGGTTCTTTTCAAGCTGCTCCGCATATTCTTCCAAAATCAAGTCGTTGACACGATCCTGAGCCTCTTCGCGGAGAAGTTTGCGCACAATAGCACCGGCTCCATTCTCATCTGTTTCGGCCTTGATGTCCTCCTCGTCTAACTCCAAAGCATCCGCTGCCATTTTACGGGCGATATCGTAGTCTTCCGGATGCACTCGAGTGTTGTCGAGGGGATCCGCATCTGGGTCGGCGTTCTCATAGTCAACGTAGAGGAAGCTTGCAGAATTGTTCCACACCTTCACGCCCATTGCAGGATATTGTACGCCGACACCTAGCAAAGCATATCTGTTGTTGACTTCTCCTCCAGTCATATTTACAATCTTCAAAAGATGTGCGGCTTTGCGTGGCCCTAACCCACAGACGTAAGGGAGCAAGTTAGCTGTGGACTGGTCTGAGACGGCTTCATTAATGTCAACTCCAACAAGGTTGACCATGTCAACAAGCGCAGTCTCCAGTTGTTTGAGCAGTAACTCCTGGGTTACCAGCTGCTGACCTGGCTTGAACTGGATGGACACAATGTCCCGGCCTAACGAAGCGTACTCTTTGAGAGGGCTCTGTAGGTACTTGGCGAGCGCTACACAGTAGTGGGTGAGAGGAGCAAAGCTAGGATGATCCTTCTTTGCGCGTTCACTATGTTGGTAAAGCCGTGCCACCTCGTCATTGACTGTTACCACTTCCAAGCGGTCACTGACCTCGTCATCACGGTCGTCTGTATAGGTTGCGCCTCGAAGGTTTTTTGCCTCGACAATGTCTGTCAACAGCTTGTAAAGTCGTCGTGTCTCCGGGGACATGCCGGACACGCCGATGACGTCGGGACGTCGGCGAGCCACGAGCTCGACTAAAGCTCCCACATCCTTCCCGTCAGCGACACCGCGATCAATGTCGCCAACCGACAAGTCAACAAACTTCCCGTTCTCGAGAACGCGACCATCTTCCTCCACATACGCCCAATGAATGGGTTCCCGGCCGACGATGCCGGACCCTGTAGACAACGCCAGCACGCGAGGGACAGTACCCAGAATCATACCCTTGGGCTTGTATGGAGCTTGATCTAAGCGCTGGGAGAATGCTTCGCGGCATTCTTTCGCGACATGGTTTTCACATTCTTGGCGGATGTTCTCCTTGACACTGCGGTTGATGACACGCTCCAGTTTCCCAAGAGCCAGGTCCACAACCTCGCGTCGCATGCGATTCCAAGAGTCTGCCAGTTCGCTATAATTGTCGGACTCGATGTCGGGGTACAGGCGCTGTCGGAAATTATCAAAATTCTCAAAGCGCACTTTGACTTCCACCAATCCTTCTTCTTCTGCCTTAAGCATGCGAAGGAATAGCTCTGGCTGGCGAGCTATATCGCTCAATTGTTGATCCCTGAGATATTTGAACTCGTAGTACGGATGTTGCTCGTCGATGCGCCGTAGACCCTTTTCTGTACGGAAGCAGTCGACGGCACCGTTCATGTAGTATGCTTGTCGGATTACTTTGCGCATCTTGGGACTCATCACAATTTCCTCCGCGAAAAGACCCTTAGCTGCCTTAGTCACTTGAGACGAACTGCCGAAGTCATGGTCAACAAATGCGTCCGCCATGTCGTCTGGGCGCTCTGTTGGGTCTTCTGTATACTGTCGACGCCCTTCCTTCAATGCATTTTGAGCAAAAGCGTCTGCCGTGATACCAAACGCACGAACAAGGCCACAAGCCTTGCTGTTGCGAACCCTCTCGAAGAAATTCTTCGTCTGGGCTTTCCGCCGTTGAGATTCTCCGGCATCACCATTTGTCAACTCCAAATCTCTCCGCTCAGCGGCATACTGGAAATGAATATAATCCTGGATATCCTGAAGCTCCTCCATTGTTGTAGCGGCAGGTAACATTTCATCCACAATCACATCTTCGACCGAGAAGACACTGCGAATATTGTCATAAGTCTTTTGAATGGTATTGCGTTTTTCAACCAGAGCTTTGAACTTGAGATCGTGGTCAAAGATGTCCCATAAATCTGTCATGTTAAGCAACTTTTCCGCTCTGACGGTGTATTCCGAGCTAGAATCGGGATCCCCTGATGCGTCATCCATAGGGGCCTTGACTGTGTGGATCATATAATCTTTGCGGTGTTGGAAGATAAATGGTACCTCCCAATCGTCCGTCACTAGGAATTCCAGTACCTTGGCGACTGAGCGCTGGAAGGGCTCGCGGAGTTGCGGCTCAAGACGTTTCTTCAATAGCATGAGGTTGGCAATCCATGCGGCTTCTTCACGGAATTGATCCTCTGTCAACACAACATTGCGATAGGGCTTGCGAGCGATTTGATGCCGCTCTGGTTCGTCTATAAGGCGGATCTGGTTGTCCTCTTCTGTCAACATCTTCTCCGCAAGTTGTGAGGGTTCGAAAACGTCCTTGAGATCCAAGTGCTTCTCGACATCTTCTTCCTGCTCTTCCTCCTCTTCTTCCATGGCGAGAGCAAAGTAGTATTCATTTCCATCTCCGAATGCAGCGCGCATGTCCTCGAGGGCGTTCTCGTCAAGGCCAGTGGTATCCGCACCTCCAAAAGCGACCGATTTTCTGGGACGGGCGACTTCAATATCTTCTCGTTGCGCTCGTATTTCATCGTCGGAAAACTCGTCTTCAATAATGAAATCTTCCATTTCATCGTTGGGATGTCTTCGATGGCCCATCCGGCCGTAATCCGGTGCGGGCTCCTCGTCATCGTCGGAATTGAAGATGTCGTCGATGGCTTGTGACGGTTGTTGTGTATCTCGATCTTTGTTACCACGCTTCAGACGCTTGAATTTTGACTAATACTCGTTAGCATTCGCGGTCGACTGAGCTGGGTGTTGATTATGAAAAGTCGAGGAAGGCCATACTTCTGCTGCAGCTGCGGATTGGAGCTCGGGGTTAAGCTCGCCAATTAATTCCAAGTCCTCATCATCCAGGTGCTCATCTTCACGTTCTCTCTCCTCGCGTCTTCGCTTTCGCTTCTCTCGCCTGCGCCTTTTGTGCTCCTCGTCCTCTTCGTCTTCGTCCACGATGAAACCTTCTCGAACCTGAATAAGAAGCTGAGTCAGCGCATGAACATAACGAGACGTATGCGACTTGAGTCATAGGGCCTTCACATACTGCTTTGGCTGCTTCTTCATCGTCGTCTTCCTCTTCATCCTCCTCACTCGAGTCGTAGTGGTCCGCGCCGCGGTCGGGCCTGCGCTCATCACCTTCACCATCGTAGTCATCAACAAGCTCGTCCTCATTCTCGTCATCGTCTAGAAGGGCCTCCCCCACGACTAGATCCCGGGCGCTCATCGTGTCGTTGGGCTTCTTGCGATGAGGAGACTTCGAAAGATGAAGGATTCGCGGAGACAAGAATCAGAGGGATCTGAGGTCAGACAGGATTTTATGAAAACAACCGTCTAGGTACCGAGTCGACGATGGCTGCCTTGGAAAAGTCTGGGAGACGCTCAAAGAACGACTGCTCCAGCATGAATGGGTGGTTGGCCGGAGTCTTTTGAGTCGGCGGAGTGGCTCGGTCGCGTTCACCGCCCGGAAGCTGTGGCATTGTGGCTAGTGATCCATCACGTGCACTTAGCACTACCATCGCTGCCATTATGCTTTCTCTTTTGGCGGAGGATCACCAGTCATACAAATCAACCAAAGCATTTTCCTGTCTCAAGGTTCAGGGCCTGGCAGGTGGTTGATTGTAGCTTGAACAATCAAATTTGTCAGTAACCAATGCACTTCGCCTCAACACCTATACAGACTGGGCACTCGATCGGTTTTGGAAACTAATTCTAGTCACCTAACGAGCTATTGAATAATGGAACCGGGGCGTAGCCTTTGTTAGACGTTTCTATTTCTATATCCAGGAACCAGATAAGACATAAGAGTCAGGTTCCCTGCCAGTTTGATCCCTGCCATGCAGTTCAGTCCCTTCACCTATGAATGTCACTGGCCTGCTCTTGGGCCTGTAAGTTAAAGCTCTGGAGCCCCGCTGCTATTCGCTCTCGCCTCTTTGCACCTGTGTTTCGATCTCTAGTATCTCCGCCCGAAGCTCCACCATCCACATTCGTCCGCCATCCTCCAGCGGTTCCAGCGATATCCTCCATCCCCTGGTGGCCGGTCTCGTGTTTCGTAACTTTCGTTCTTTATTTTCCTTCTACAGCTCGTTGAAACCGCATCAACTTCCGCGTGGTGGGCTTCGCGTTCGTTCTAAGAACATTATCAGACACCGATTGTTGCAGTAGTCCAGGGGAACCCCACCACCTCGCTGGCTCGGACTCACGGCGCTTGTCTGCATCTCGGCGCCCAACAAATAACCGGCCTTGTTCTCTTACGCTTCAGCTATTCGCTGGTGCAATCTTCGCCCCTTGCTCTCCGTTTATTTCTGTCGAACGCATCGCTCCCTCTACCCTCGATTTCCTGACTTGATCCGACCCCTCCCCGCGGTCCCCAGCGTCCATCGCCGCCGCAGTCATGGCCGATCAATTCAAATCGCGAACGCTGAAGCGCAAAAATGTCAAAGGTCTCGCCTTGAACTCAGCTCCGAAGCCTGCGGCCAATCCGTCCGATGGAGACGCTCAGGCTCCTGGCGCTGTCGGAAACAGCGAAGGCACCCGCACGGATACACTGGAGATTGGATTGGAGTTCAGGTTGGATCTTCGCAGTGAAGACCTGGTTACCCTGAAGGAGCTAGGTGCCGGAAATGGCGGAACTGTGTCAAAGGTTATGCATGCTTCGACCAAGGTCGTCATGGCCCGAAAGGTACGCTATCCCGTCATAGGATGCGGGCTTTGTTGACACTGCTAGATCATCCGTGTCGATGCCAAAGAGAACGTGCGGAAGCAGATTATTCGAGAGTTACAGGTCGGTCATGATTGCAACTCGCCTAACATCGTGACTTTTTACGGAGCCTTCCAAAACGAAGCAAGAGATATTGTGTTATGCATGGAATACATGGACTGTGGGTATGTTGCGTCTACACCTCCGTAATATAGGTTCCTCAGTAGACTTGCTAACACCCTGCCCAAGTTCGCTCGACCGTATTTCGAAAGACTTTGGTCCGATCCGTGTGGATGTTCTGGGCAAGATTACCGAGTCTGTTCTGGCAGGTTTGGTATATCTTTACGAAGCTCATCGTATCATGCATCGTGATATCAAACCTTCAAACGTCCTTGTGAACTCTCGCGGCAACATCAAACTTTGCGATTTTGGAGTCGCAACCGAAACAGTCAACTCTATCGCAGACACTTTTGTTGGTACTTCCACGTACATGGCACCGGAACGTATCCAGGGAGGTGCATATACCGTGCGCTCAGATGTCTGGAGTGTAGGCTTGACGGTCATGGAACTGGCGGTCGGTCGGTTCCCATTCGATACTTCGGACTCGATGGCTGGAGACCGTGCTAGCGCAGGGCCAATGGGTATTCTGGATCTTCTGCAGCAAATCGTCCATGAGCCTGCTCCGAAGCTGCCCAAGAGCGACGCTTTCCCGCCTGTTTTGCACGAATTTGTCGCCAAATGCTTACTCAAGAAGCCAGAGGAACGACCGACACCACTAGAGTTATATGTGTGTACACCCTGTCGCTCGTTTTGACTGGTTTACTGACCCCCATGTAGGAGAAGGATGCGTTCCTACAGGCCGCTAAGCGGACTCCCGTCGACCTCCAAGATTGGGCCATCAGCATGATGGAACGGCACAACCGCAAATCTTACCTAGCCCCTCCAGCGCCCAAGTCATTGAAGGAGGAGACTTCGTCACCAGCTACGAAGCCCACAGTCACCAAGCCCTCTCGTCCCTCGGTTGGAGAAATCCCTCTCAATGTCGCTCGCGATATCCCTTCCAGCCAACAGCGACAGCAGTACCAACACTCACAGCAACCTCAGCAATATCAACAGCCTCATCACCAGCATGTACCCTCAAACCCCTCTCATTACCCTGTTAGATCGACTCGTTCTCCACCAATCTCTCTCGAGCATCTTTCTTTGGAAAACAAACCGGATGAGTTTCGCCCGACCCGCCGCCCATCTCGAACCCCCCTGGGTGACTCGAGTTCTGCCTTAGATCCCTCTCTGCGGCCTTCGCTTAACTCTCGCTCAGCTAGCTCGCATACTCCCACCTCACGAATGCCTTTGCAAAACACAGCCCTACCTTTCCGGCTGGCCCCATCGCCTGCTGGAAATCAGCCTCCGAGCAACGGAACCTGGCAGCGTCAACCACACCCCATGCGTGGGGACCACTTGACACGTGCGCTTTAAAATGATACCATCTCTTGGCTATTCTCTCTTTTCCAACGGGCCATTGTGTTTCTGATGGGTTTTGCATCGGCAAGGCGTATTCAATCTTTGGCCATTTTGTTCGACCACCCCTTTCACTTGTACCTTTCCTCTGTTTTACCTTTTTCCATGACTTGGCTATTTGACTCAAGAATCGTTGAATCCCCCGTATTCCCCAGAATTCTTCAATACTGCTCTTTCATGTGTTCACTGGGTCTCGAGGCTGGAACTCTTGCATTTGTTCTATCTAGGATTTGCATCTTCTGATCATGTCAGCCTTTACAAGTTTGTTTTTTTTTTGTTCAGCGAAGAATACACGTCCTTGCACTGTCACTAACTTCCCTATCTTAAACTACTAAGTACATAGTAATCCCGTTGCGAGGGGCAATAGAAGAACTCGATAAACTCGAAGCTTGTTTGCATTGTAGTTTCAGTCTTAACAAATGATCTACTTATTAGCTTGCTTCTCTGCCTGTCTGGTGCCTGCGATGCAACAAACTATGGCCTAGTCACTCCGCATCCTAGTCAGCATATATCAGGGAGCAGATAACTTTGTCCCTCATCGAATGTCCTTCCGCTTTATTCCCAATCACCGGTTCCTCACAAATAATTCTCTTGATGATCCATCCAGCCTCCAACATATGTTCGTTCGACTTACTACTACACCCACCAGCACTGAGATAAATGGGATACCAGCCCCTTTGCTGCGATCTATCTGACCATCCCTTTAATCTTCTCATTTACCGCGCGATTTTTGAGACTTCTTTTTTACAACCTTGAACACAACAATAGATCTCAAATGGCTCTCAGCCCCACCTCACTTCACCCTCCCTCCTACCTAGAGGCTAGGCAGACCACATAAGCCCCACATCAACCCAGCCCTCCTCCCAAATTCCCAGCCGACCTCGCCACCGACTCGGATGTTTACACATTTCTTAATCGGTACTTTACCACTACGGAATGTAATCCACGCAACCGATCAGAAACGATGACAAAGAGTCAGTGTGGCCGAGTGGTTAAGGCGACAGCCTCGAACGAAAGGACGATAGCTGTTGGGTTCGCCCGCGCCGGTTCGAATCCGGTCGCTGACGGTTCTTTTTTTCTATTCTTTTTTTGTTCGTGGAAGCGGAGGAAACAAGAAGGCCTGGTTAGTAAGTGACTGCGTGCGTGTTGTTTACGGTTACGTGGCCGTGGTAATGGACTACTAATATATTTGCAGTTGCATCTAGGCGGGCGATATTTTGATGTCCCCCAAACTAACCACATATTTCCAAAGCCCAGACAGAGAGAGGATCACGCCTGCCCGATCGGAGCTGTTCGTGTGGTGATAACGAGGGTATGGAGTAGAGGCGTGTCCACACCGGTAAATCATATATAGAAGAGCATTATTATGGTTGATATTGATTCTAATCGCAATGCAAGAATGGCTAAGACACTTCTTCGTGTGTGCGAATTCCTAGCAGATTTATATACCATTTCTTGACGTTCATTATATATTTGGCCAGCTCCAGGAAGTACCAACAGTAATCCAGAGGGATCAGAGAATTATCCACTCAGACGGCTCGCTCGTCTGAGAGCAAACGATCTTCCACGGAAATGCTATCGAGGCCCAGCCGAAAGAGATGCTCCACTGATCGATTAGCGAGCATAGTTAGCGAGCTTTTAAGCAGAATATAGTAGTGAAAGCAAGAAGGATTTGAGGAGTGTAGCGTACCAGTCACATCCGAGAAACCCAATACGCTGAATCCCTGCGCGTAGTTCTTGACCCGTCGTACCCCTGTCTCGTCTAGCTGGACGACATATGCCGGCGACCTGAAATCGGTATTGTGGCCGGAGGAAAGATTGTCTAGGAATGTTTTGGGTACTGGGTTATTAGTGCCTGAGTGGAGTAGGAGGGTGTATCTTATATAACTGGAGATGTAAGGAGGGAAGAAACTCACGCTCCTGACTGATAATGGTCAACCCGTCTCGGCTGGCAATCGTCAAGCGGAAGCAGGGCATTGTAGTGTTCTCCAGAATGGAGACTTCTGCGTCGGAGACTTGAAAGTGTTCTGTGTATACAGTAGAAGCTTGTCTAGGAGTAAGATAAAGCTCAGTATGTGGTTGGTTGCTTGATTGACAATAAACTGATCCTCGGCTTACATCGTCCAGAGTTTCTTTTCTGAGGGTGTTGGGTACTGAAGTGTGTGGGTGAAGAGCTCCAGACGCATATCCTCGACCTTCTGCTTGAAGGATGCACAACCTGTGCATATGCTGCGTGAGCATAGGACAAAGCATGATGGCATGAGAACCTACTCTCTTCCGTTGCAAAGTTTATGGTCACTTCGACGTCGTTGGCCGGGCTTGAATCGTCCATGCTGGTATAGCCGATACAATTGATATTCTCGAAGATTAATGCCTTTCTAGCGTCACCGAAGCGGAATCTTGTATCATGCATTACTGCCGCAGTTAGTACGAAGAGACCAGATTACCAGAGCCACTTACAGTGAAGTGTCGTGCGAATTAGGTCATTAGCGTCAGACTGAGAGCTCGGGGCATAAGACAAGACAATCTCAGCATGATCTTCATACTGAAAGAAAGGGTATTCCTCGTCTTGGGCTGTGAAAACGTCCAAGTCGGTACTCTTATAATGGAGGATATATACGGCGTCAATATCGGATCTTCCGTAAGACATCCTCTGGGAGGGCATGTTAAAGGCCACGGATTCGATTGCTCGGTTATGTGACCGGGTGTCACTAATAGAGTAGATTGTCAATCCAGGCATGTGAGCTTAAGTATAAGTAAACCAGTACTCACGCTATCAAGTTGAGAATGTGCGGACGGGCAGGCCCTGTCTCTGAAGCAGCAGTAAAGCAGAGAAGATTGCTTGTTCCCTGATGTATGAACGTCTTTGCCTGGTCTAAGCTAAGCTGTTGAAATAGATCCTCAACCTCTGCTACATCTGTTCCTGATAAGTAACAGGCCTAATACTGGACAGAAGTACTTGCCTGACCGTGCCAACCTCTTGACGAACAGTGACTTGAGCATGCCGCTTGTCCTGTCGGCGATCTTATAGAGCATGAACATTCTTTCGGCACCGGCCACTCGGGTGCAAATACTCAGTGGGGATACTGTAATTAGTCAGTGCCCTGTTGCAAGTTGTCTAGGGTGGTTAGGACCTACGAGCAAAAGATTCGACTCTTGCTCTGTGAGATACATGACTTCCAGGTACGACACAGTGGCAAACAAACAGGCCCGGTGGTTTGGATGTCCTGCGAACTGCAGCACTAGGATTAATTGCAGCTAGTGGGCAAACAAGCCGAGAGCCAGTCCCAATATTTTCATGCAACTCAAAGGTGTCAACTCCCTGGTACTCGGAGAATGTGCTCTGTGTTGCCTGGCGCTGCAACGTCACCGATGAATCCTCCAGATTCTTCTTGAACCATGTGTGTATATCGTGTAGCATGCCATGGTTGTCGTTGACTTTGGTCTCAATCCGCTGTGCTTGCGAGCTTTAACGGGGTCAGCCGCGGTTCTGCAATGGAGGGAAGAGCATACTTGACAATGACGCCGAGCAGCAAGTTCAGGCTGTTTGTATGGACAGCGAGATTGCTGCGCAGCGTCATCAAATCACCACCTTCCTTTGTCCAGAGCACCGCCTTCCAACCGCTCTTGATGTTGTCATTCCATCTGCGAAAGGCAGAGGACGCCGAGTCACGGTCGGCCGACTGTCCGAGAACACTATACTTCTCGATCACAGTCTCGAGATGCTTAAGTGTTTCGCTGCAACTTTCGACAATTCGACCGACCACGTTCTCATCTTGAGTTCCTGTTCTTCCACTGAGGCTTGAACTTTCCGAAGAGGCTGCGGTCGGGCTGTCACGGATCTCGTTGCGAAAGGCTTGCAAGGCTGCGCTCAGGGAGTAGAGCTGGTTCTCAACCTCACGGAACTCGTGCGGAGCGGACTTTCGTCCTTTGGAGAAGGCATTGCCTAGCTTGAAGGCCAAGCGGCCAAGAAGATAGATATCCCCAACGTTGAGAGGGGAAGCCATTGGAGTGTGGTGCTGGTCAAGACTGGAGGAGTTACCCTCCAATTTTGAATACGAATGGTCAGGCTGGGATCGACCAAGTGCGCCTTGCCAAGAGCTACTCAGCCTCCTCACCAGCATGCACAATTAATAATAAATAACCCCAAGTATCCCTTGCGGCTTTTCCCCTCCAACAACCTCAGACCTCATCACTTTGGCCACAAGTCATGATGGCTACCATCCCCGGAATCTACTTTGAGGCAGTGGAACCTCCCAATCCTTACCTGGATGACCGTTCGTGGCAATGGCGTCCGAGTCTGAAGCGAGTAAGGAGCAATTATGCCCAGACTACAGTATTCCCTGCAAGTATGCTTGCTGGAGGGGAGCCTACTGGTGCCCCTCTAGCAACCGAGCCGCCAGCATCATTTCCTTCCCGTTACCAGCCAAAGCCGGAGAATCTACAGACACGCCAGGCACTGCTGCCGCCGTTTTCGGTGGCCCTCGCGGTGAGTGTTACTCAAGGCTTGGCCAAGGCAGTTGTCACGCAGACATTTCGGAACGACGCCCCCGACAACATCGAAAAGGGAACATACCAATTCCCCATCCCGCACGAGTCGAGCGTCGTGGATTTCAAGTGCCAAATCGGGGCCACAAAGATACTCCAGACGCAGGTCAAGCCTAAGCCGGAGGCAAGGGATACGTTCGACAAAGCAGTAAAAGAGGGTCAATCTGCTGGTCTCGTTGAGCAGGATAGCCCGGAAATATTCAGGACTGAACTCGGCAATATTCCGGCGCATACCACAGTGGAGGTGAAGCTGTCTTTCATCTTTTCCCTCAAACATACACTATCCAATAATGCAACGACTACCGTGCTTACGATTCCAACCTATATCGCTCCGCGATACGGCGACCCGGGGTTTGAGCTCCGTGAGACTGGACCGTTATCTGATACCAAGCTCTCAGTAAACATCGATATTCTGACGAGCACTGAGATTCGTGATATACGGAGTGATACCCATAAAGTTATTGTCGAACGAGGAAGTCGCCAGCGACGATGCCGGCGCTGGGCTGACTTCGTGGCTGGCGCCCCTCCCTTAGAAACCACATCTGCATCGGTGAGACTCGATGATGGACCGGCATGTTTGGATAAGGACTTCATTCTGGTTGTCACCGCGCAGCCTTCTGTTGACGAAGAGCTGCCACATGCTACTCTTGAAAGTCACCCGGACGCAGAAGGCTCCTCGGCATTGATGCTCGAGATCCCTCCAAGCTTCATGCTTCGGGACGAAACACCAATGGATGACACCGAAGTGGTTTTCCTAGCAGATCGATCAGGGTCTATGCTGGACAAGATTCCGGGACTTAAGTCATCGCTTGAGTTCTTTTTACGCGGCCTTCCCAAAACACGATTCAATCTCTACTGCTTCGGGTCCAACTATACCTCGCTCTGGCCAGCTTCTCGGCCATATAATGATGATACTTTGAGCGAGGCCCTTCGCTATGTTTCACACTTTACTAATGATATGGGAGGTACCGATCTTTTGCCAGCTTTACAGTCGCTCATCAGTTCCCATCGCAAAGGCTCTCTTGATGTTATTGTCCTTACTGATGGGGAGGCCTGGCGACTGCAGGAAACAATCGAGTTTGTGCGGGAAACCCATCTAGAGTCGAAGGGCGCTGTTAGATTCTTTTCCATGGGTATTGGGAATGCCGTTTCGCATGAGCTCGTTGAAGGCATTGCAAGCGCAGGAGGCGGCTACGCTGAGATTATTCCGCTCGCAAGCAGCGAGGGCTGGGAAGCACGCATGGTTGCCGTGCTGAAAGCCGCCATGACCGGCCATGTTTCTGGAATTGGAATAGAGGTGGATGGCATAGACATAGACTACGAGAGTACGTACAGCACCATGTGAGGTATGGTTCATTGGCTAATGACCTCAGGTGACACGGACACATCACCCACTTTCCAAATATCTCCCAGGGACATCTCGAATCTTAGCCCGTTTATCCGCAATCGGATCTTCATTCTCGCCGAGAACAAACAACTGAGTGCCCAATCGGTTGTCAAGATTAAGAGAAGATCTATTGGGGGCTACGAAACTGCGACCCCTGTTCAACTTCATGTGCCAGAAGAACAAGACTCTACACTTCACAAGTTCGCCGCCAGAGCTCTCCTGAGTGACCTTAGTCGGGCAAAAGCTTGGACGCAGCATGGGAGAGAGGGGTTCCAAAGACCAGTCCGAGGTGACGATCTGATTAGAAAGGAAGGTGAGCGGCTGGGATGTCGCTACTCACTCGTCTCAAAGTGGACGAGTTTTGTGGCCGTCGAAGTCACCGGCTCTAGAACCAACGAACCAGCGTCGAATAAACGGGACTACGCCACCAGCATATCTTCCGATATGACAATCGCAGGGCTCGAGCCGCTTGATTCTGAAGACATGGACTTGCTATGCGTACGCTCAAGTTCTGGTCGACAACTCCCAGCGTCTTCTCTATTTGCGAATTCTGGGGCATCCGATTATAGGGTATCAATCGCCGGACAAGCCCCACCACGAAAGTGGCTACTCGGCCCAAAAATGCAATTAGCAAAGACGGGGGTAACAAGTATTTATCGTGGAGGGTCCGAGGCTGCAACTGTACTTCATCGAAAGCGCCTTTCTGTCGGTGAATCAGGTTCTCCTTGGGACTCTGCTAACCCCGGACGACTAGGCTCACGCAAGGCGTCACATAAGGCTGAGGCCTACACACCACCGCTTCCTCAGGAAAGTCAATACACCGGCCTTTCATATAGTATTCCCGATCCTGGCCCCATCCCAACCAATGGGGGCTCATTTGACATCCTTGACCCTAGTGTTATTGCCTTGGACAGTGCTTCAGGCGGACCATGCACAACTGTATCTCAGCCACCAACGACTCCAGAATCCCCTCTCTCTTATTCCTACGCTAGTTTGGGCTATGGATTCGAGGTTGAGAACAGCTATACCCCAAGTCAACCCGCCCCGGCTACAGAAGGTCTTTCTCCTTATACCTTTAATAGTACGAGTCATACATATGACTATGTACAACAGCAATGCTATAGCCCCCTTGCGGACCCTGGTTTTACGATCCAGCACGATGAGGCATTTTTGCCTTCCGTGCCGGCAACAACATACCCTGACAGGAGGCTCTCGAAAGCAAAAAAGGGGAGGGCTAGCCACAGAAAGAGACCTGGAAGAAAGGCCCTGGGCACATCATTCATTTACGACGTGCTGAAGTTCCAGAAATCCAATGGCGTCTTTGAGATCCGACGGAGCCTTTTGGAGCCAATTCTGAAATTCAGTGTGCGTGGCATTGTTAAAGATTTGCAAGAGAAAGGTCTAGCCTATGACCTTGCCGTAACGGCCATCATTGTGGTCACTTTGGAGCACAAGCTCGCGCAGCATAGGGACTTGTGGGTGCGGATGGTCGAGAAGGCGAGGGAGTACATCCAATCGCAGGTTGAGAATGCGAAGGCCGTTGATACTCTTTTGGAGACTGCTGAGAGCATGCTCAAGGCCCTAGACGAAGAGGGTAGCAGCCAAGACAAGGATACTGAAGACGTCAAGGCCGAAGAGGCCGCCGCAACCTACGAAATCCAGGACGAGTGGAGCGTTTTGACAGATGGTGGGTTTGAATTCGACCCCGTTTACGAAACAAGTACATGAGACCCCAGTTGAGGAAATCGTCTTATCTATTTATGATTGAATGACAAGCCAGGTTGCAAATTGAAATTACAAATCAGGGCAGCTCTACCGCTCCTAAACCGGGTGTATAAGCGGAAGCCCGGGAAATCCAGATCAAAAAAATAACCCATAATTCTCCCTCGGCTCATTTAAAGCCTCCCATATCCCATTTGCGGCACCCGCGGTGGTAAAAAATGCGGCAATGTTACTCGTAAAGGCCGAGAGGGGGATCACGACAAAGCATAGATCCCAAGGGACATAGCGTAGTGTAGAATGGAACCGAGAAGGCGACAAAAGTATAGATGGGCAAAGGGGGGAGAGCCACGGTCATTCATGCAATCCAGTCATTCGATACTCGGATGAAGGGTACCTCGAATAGTTATCAGCCACCGCCCCATTTAGCTACAAGTTCTCTGTTTTCCAATCCACAGTGGTCGAGATTACCCACGGTAATCAGAATAGTAGCACATCTCCCCACCAGATCCAGCGCATCCGGGCGAGAATGGAATTTCAGTGGTGGTGTCAGTAGTTGCTGGTTGGGGCGGGGACGGGGCCTAGCTAGTTAGGGCTTGGTTACATATGAATGACTTGGCGAAGGCTTAATTTTCTTCTTCCTCTTTTTTTTTTCTTTTGAGATATGTAGAGTTTCGTAACGAGGAATGCTAAATTACTGCTTTACGTGCTATTTACGGATAAATTACATCCAAGTCCTGCACCCGCCGCGCCGAAGTAGCTTTGCAGGGCTTGGTTCGGGGCCCTTCCCTTCTTCTTTTGTCGCGCTTGGGAATTACTGCAAATCTGCTACCTGATGGACATTCAAGAAGGGTCTAACATAACACACGCACCTGTGAGAATACCGGAGTACCCGTTCCATCCCCTTCAAAGTATGCAGAGAAGTCCGTGGCCTGGAGGGTGTGGTGTGGGAGGGTGAGAACTCTAGGGGTTGCGGATATATCGCTCTTGCTTAGTTTAGTTCAGCAGGAAGTCAGATTTGGTTTTTACCACTGGACATATCTGAGAGTACTATTCATGCAGTGGTTGAGAGGGTATGAGTGAATGTGTAAGCTCGTATAGAGTCTACTACCTGACGACCCTAAGGGGTAGCTATCAGTTAGGGTAGGGTAGGGTAGGGCAGAGCGGGCCGGCTCCAAGGCGGAGGCCCGCGTGGCTGGGACATTTATTTGCAGATACTAGAATCAAAAGATGGAGGTTTACTACTTTCATTGAAAAGCGCTGTCGGGTAGACAAGGAAGACCTAACAAGCTCAAGTATATAAGCCTCGTCCTACTATGTAATTAACAAACAACACACCTAGAAGAACAGCTCCCACATAAGTGCAAAGCCCCCTCCTCTCAACTAAACAACAAACGTCCCAACTCTCGGCCCAAAATACTCTCCCTCACCCAACGTCAACCTCGTACATGCCGTACTCTCACACCCCTTGCTGGGACTATTCCCGATCCAATCAATCTCCTTCCCATGATAACTCACCGCGAAAAAGATAACCACCGCGGCAATGGCGATTCCAGACGAGAACGCCGCGGAGAGGACATAGTTGTACTTGGACCAGAACCCCAAGTACCTGCGGCGCAGCCAGTTCCAGGAAACCCACCCGGGGAGAACCGCCGGCCACATGTAGCCGAGGTTATACGGCGACCAGGCGTGGGCACCGGATAGGATGACGACGGGGTGGATTTTGGTCAGCCAGTGGGTTGGCTGGAGGTGGCGCGTGGCGTAGTAGTGGATTATGGGGAAGAGGAGGCCTGCGGGGAAGGCGGCGAGGAGGGCTGTGTATTGGGCTCCGGCGCCAAAGACGCGGCGTGCGCCGAGGGAGCCGAAGAGGACGGCTGCTGTGAAGTAGGATTGCAGGTTTGGGCAGGTGAAGCGGTTGGGTTGGTCTGGTTCGCACATGTCGGGGATGCGTGTGATTTGGAAGTTCATTACGCCGGTGCAGACGAGGGCGGAGACGATTGCTAGGCATGTTCGTTAGGGTTATTCATTGGTTGGGAGGAGTGGGAGTGTACTTACTTGCGACAACTTGGCACCAGAAGGTTTGCCGCGGTGGTACCTTGAGATAGTGGCCGAGTTTCAGATCATTGGCGAAACTGAGAGCGTGTGCTACGGTCACGTATCCGAAGCCCTTGAAAAAGTTCATCTAGAAGAGTGAGTGAAAGCCCTAATTAGGACAATGAGGGCACTAACCGCCAAGGCATTACCAGGTTGCCACGCCCCTCCGATGAACTCGGCCAACACGTTATACTCAACTTCAATACCGGTTGTGGCGTAGATAATGCCAGTCGGCACGGTGAAGATCACAGCTAGTGCAATACCAAAAAAGACGACGCCGACATTCGTGTTGGTTGGCCAGCCCGCCACAGCCGCGACTCCTAGTCCGATAGCGATGACCTGCTACGGTTAGTGACCGTCATCTCGAATACCAGACCAACTTACATTCAAAATGAGGTACCACCACTCTGGCGACTCGCGATAGGATCTCATAAGCCGACTGTGGACGTCCTTGAAGTCATTCCGTCTGCCGTCGCGCTTGAACGTGTTGATTAGGGACCTGAAGCCTAGCGCAATATCCTTCCGATGGTAAAGTATAGCATAAGACACGACAGAGCTGTACACGGCAAAGAAGAAAATACTACGATGGTTAGCGGGATCATTGTAGCAGAGGTCAAGAGACTTACTAGTAGATGATGGATGACGCGGCGATGTATACGGGGCTGTAGGCCAGGTACTTCTCCACATCGAGCAGGCCCTTGTCGTTGAGAATCGCCGACACATCGTATTGCGACCCGTTGTTGGTGAACATGGTGTTGGTGTTGATGGGAAGATAGCCCGTATTGTACGTGTTGGTCCAGTAGACGGCAATGATCACTATAGCACCGAGCAAGACGCCGATGAACATATTGAACGTGACGTGGAAGGGGACGATCAATGGGTCGACGTTGTGGGTAACGATGTTCCAGTCGAATGTTGGGAGGGGATTAAAACCGAGGCCCTTTTGGAGGCCCGTAATGGCCGTCAGGTTGAAGTTATTCGGTGAGATCCACGCGAGCCAGTTGAAGAGAGAAACGGCTGACACGATAAATTCGGGGAACCAGAACCAAACAAACATGCAGGCAAATGCGAGCAGGAAGAACCTGTATCGCGAGGTATTGTATAGTCTTCTGAAGGGACCAGGGACAGAATCGCTTTCCTCTGCACGGTGTTAGCAGAGGCGACAAGCACCAAGGGTTTTGTACCCACCTTCATGGAGAGACTGATTCAGCGCCACAGTGACCAGCGAACGGGGCCATATGCAAAACGACGGATAGACCAAGAAGCGCCGAGCCAGTCCAGCAAGGCCGAAGCCCATCAGGTTCATAGAAAGCTGTACGCATTAGTACATCTAGAGATGTTATTTTGTAGCTGGCTACACTCACCGAAACGCAGACTTGGAATCCAAAAGAGCTGGCGAAAGGCATATTGAAATACCTCTCCATCCACGTCGTGAAGATGATGTATCGCGAGTGAGGCAAGGCAGATGCCACATTCGCCATGATCGAGATCACCATGTGTTCCTTTTGATTGAACTTGCCTGGGTTCAATTGGAGAGTTTGACCGAACAGAGAAAACTCGCCCACAGGCAGCCATCTCTCCCAGGCTTTACCCAACGGGAACGACAGAAGCTGCACCACTGCACCCTCAACCCTGATTGCAGGCTGTCGGACGGAGAAGAGCTGGTTGACAAAGCTCAGCAGCACGACGAACAGGAGGCCAATAGTCCAGGCGCGAATCGTGCCGGCTGGGCTGGAAACATCGTCCTTGTTGTTGACCACAGCGCGGACTTCTGCATAAGGGGAGTTCTCCGTCAGAAGAGAGATCTCAATCTTGATGTCGGCAATCAGATCAGCGTGTGCATCGGGGGTTTGGAAAAGATCAGTGTTGTTGACAAAAGCTTGCAGGCGGACGATGGATTCGCGGTTGAAGTTGGGGTCGTGCTCGTGAAAGTGCAGGATGTGTTTGGCGCGCTGGTAGTAGTCAGTATGAGGCTTGTGTTGTCCGGGTCGTGCATGGAGAATCATACACTGGCAGCCTCTTCTAGCTCGAGAGTCTTGCTATAGTCCTCGGCCTCGAGAAATTCCTGCGGACTGCAGCCGAGAAGCCTCGCTTTCTCGTATACCTGGTCCTCAGAGTACTCCGACTTTTCCACCGGAATCGCAGAGGGAACCACATTCACGCCATGATCTTTCTCCTCGAAGGCCGCCATTGTTGGCGGCAAAAGTGCCCTGAGCTTGTTTTCTTAGGGCTGCAAGGGACCGAAACCCCAACTAGAACTTGAGCTCGAGATCCAACGATATGTTCGTCCTTCCATCTCGAAGTCAAATTTACAGCAGCGGTTCTTATACTCTGCATGACGGCCGGAATTGCGTGCTTGAGATAGGGTATTTTCCATTCCGGAGTTGCATTCGCAGGGAAGGTCCAGGGCTAAGGCGTGCTTATCGTGGCAATCACGTCGCTCGACCCACCCTCTTCCGCCCAATGTCGTTCATACCGTGTACGTAGGATAATGCTTTAGTATCTCTTGGCAAGCCGGAATGACCCCGCAGCCAGTGGGAGTTTGGCGCTGGAGCAACAGGCAGCCTCTTATAAAATCTTGTGCGGTACATATGCGACGACGAGAGGACGGAGGAAGAGGAAACCTCGATCTAGTAGCACTTTACTCAAGAAACAGGCTGTTCTTTCCGAGAGTTTCGTACGGTATATATCAAGGACACGAAGTATACTCACCTGAAATCCTAGTCCATCATTCATACCTAGAGCTCTATCTTTGGTGGTGCCATTCGGTGTCGCCCGTCCTCGATGCCTCCAACTCGCAGCCCAAACCAACGTTAGCGGTTGCGGCCGAGGAGGACAACCAGCTCCGAATCCCACCCCACCCCAAACAGCCCTAATAAATAAACTATAACGCAAGATTTGCCCAGAATCGCGATGATCCTCAAGACAGGACCAGTCTCAGAGCCAGAACTTGATTTCTGATTTTTCGTGCGCAAGCCTGTATCTGCTGAGTATTTATCGGCAGAGCCAAGCATACTCACTACCTTCTACCTTATCCTTCACGTTGTACATCCTGGCATAGGTTAAGATTTAAATAGCCCTAGTTAGATAAGAATTTGACCGGGTAGTGCAATAATGATGTTATTTTCGCCGAGCATCCCAGACCGCACGGCGCGCGCCGAAGACGGAGCATGGAACTCGAAAAGACCAAGCTTTCCACGGCGGGAAGAGGAGAAGAGGAGTCTGGCCGTTCGCGCATCAAGCTAACGCCGCCCAGCAAGGGCCATGTGGGTCGCAACGGGGAGAGGTACTGAAATGGTTAAGAGTGCGGTCACCGGTGGGCTGATTCGAGGCCTAGTCGAAGCATCGCGATGTTGATTTGTTCGCAGGATATGCTAGACGGCGGACGCGCATGATGCATACAGCTGAGCTGGTGTTTCGTCCGATTTCAGATCCACGATGCCGTGATTTTGCGGCACCTATCTTATTACATAGCGGCAAGATGAACATTTTACCATGTAGGGGCCGTGAGCGATAGACTTGCACTAGAAGGCACTATGATGCTGTTGAAAGAGGAATGAACTCCTAGCCCGCGCTTCCCCAAAATCCATACCTGTTAGCTTATTCAAGCTTAGGGACCACCACGACCAGCGAGAGACAGCGCCACTTGAACTCGGAAAATCCGAGGTATGCTACACATTAACCGCCTATCTCGATCTGTAGTATCTCTCCATCTACCCCGCGCGCCTTTTGCCGGCGTCGTTGGATTATGTCTTTTATCTGGATGGGAAGGTTAGGTCTGCGAGCATATGCGCGTATGCGGGACTTAGTCGCACCGTTGTAAATGCCAACAAAGGCTTCGGGAGCAGCTACGGTCTTTGCCAGACCCGTTGGGCAGACCTGCTACTCCAATGCCGTTATCCATACCTTCGTAGACTGCTTTGTTCTACCCCAGGTACACTCGCTCCGTCATAATTCTCTCATGAAAGCCCCCGTTCTGAGGGCCATTTTGCGGCTCTGTGTCTACCTCGGAACAATTTACGGCTTCCTAGTGCTGGACGAGGAGCGGATGAGCGCCATGAGGGAGCATTAAATTGCTATTTCCTGCGCCGAGTGAAAGATATCGGACCAGTGGCTGGTTCCTAGTGATCCCCGTGAGCAAAAGAACAGAATATCTCATGATAAGCCTTGACGGGGCCTCTAGGAACAGCCCGGCGACCGGACTGAGCCACAACAGTAAATGCGTAGTGTCACGCGTAAGCTTCAGATGGCCATCTTCAAATCTAGCTCTATTCTAACACACCCCCAAACTGCGCTTCGAAATCCTGAGCCCTATGCACCCCTGCCGCTGCCACATGGCTCTGACCCCCGACACGCTCCCCACACTGGGGACATTGGGCCTCTTCCATCGGCAGCCCACACTCGCCGACCGTGAACTAGAATCGAACGTTAGCAGCTTTCCCTTTAGTTGAGGCTTTAGGTTAGTCTGAATGAATTGTGCTTACGGGATGGCGATTCCGGCAATAGTACCAATGCCCAGTCCCGGTGAACTGGGTGGCCATGGCCCTGTAGATTTGTTGCTTTTCGTGAACTGTCACTGGGTTGTAGAATGCTCCTCCACTGCAGTACCTCTTGGCGTCCTCCATGAGCTTCCTGTACGGCACTAGTATGCTTTCGTAAGATCTGAAGACCGTTTCGCATTCTTGCAAGCTTTCAATGATTTTGTCCTGGCCCAAGGCTGTAGCTGGGGGCTTGGTAGGATTGGCTTGCGCAGCAGCGCTGGTATGGCACAATCGAGAAATCAGTACATAGTAGACCATGGCTTGCAGCCGTTCCGCAATGAATTTGCCTTTGATAGCATCATCTATAGCCGTAAGGCATGTCGCCAAGAGTTGCGCGAGACGGTTGTTGATCTTGTCGCAAAACGTAACCCGGATCTGGGAGGAAACCATGGCATTTTGCTGAATACTTGCGTAGTCTGATAATAGAGCCCAGTTAAATTGCAGGTCCAGACAGTCGCCACGCAGTTGGAACCCAGTGAGGACTGCCAATTCCTCAAACGGGGACGGATCCCCAGATAGTGCACCAGTTCGGGCCACTGCCGAGGCTAGAAGGTCATTCACCCTGGCAAAAGGTTGCTCTATCTTGCTGATGCCCTTGATGAATTTCTTTATCCTTACTTGAAGACTGATGGCGCTAGCCTCATGGGAAACTACCGCTGCTTTGATTTCAGCGGATCCCAAGTCCTCTTCAACGTTTTGTGCTTGCCACCTGTTGACGAACTCGGCCCGTGAGCTTTCCAATTTGTCTTCGTACTGTTGTACAGCCTCGTATAGCGTCGTGTAGTCCCGGTGCGCCTTGGAAACAAATCGTTTGGTCGACTCGTCAATCAGCGCATGTTTGACAATTCGGTTGTAGCGATGAATGTCCCTCAAGGGCCGTCGGCATTGCGGGCAACATGATGAGCGGGAAATGACGACGACTTGACTGGCGGGCTTTGGTCGGAGCAGGGTTTCGTCTGCAGGATCAATCATGTAGTGCTGCTGTAAATCCATGACACCATCCAAAGTAGACCGCGTGTAGAAATGACCACATGTGAGAAAGATGATTGGATCCTCATTGACGTCCACATCTGCATAAGGCTTCATATCAAGAAATTCGACGCAGCATTGAAGCGCTTGGGGGTCACCACATTCCTGGCACAGAGCTGCCTCGGGACATTTCTCCCCGCAAACTCCCGGGCAGCGATGTCCACAGCCCAGTAATTTGTCGCATCGCTTGTCGCAGGGAAGAACGTCGCATGGAACAGCGCAAGGCAACTTGCAGCTATCCTCGCGATGGCTACAGTGCCATCCGCAAGCCTCGGCGCAAGGCGGACAGGGGTCACTGCATTTGCGCGGGCACCTATTATGCACACAGCTCACTTCGCATGGCAATTGACACGCGCGACAGGGCGATCCACCATGACAGGACTGGGTGCAATAATGCCTACAGGCGGTTAGTTGTCTTCCACAAAACGTCTTGCAGGTTCCGTGGTTGACTGTATCTGACGCGCGGCAGCTCCAGCATTGATTCTGACAGTCATGGCCGCATGGACGAGGGCTGCCGCAAGGCTTAGTGCAGAACAAGTCATCAACACTTTGTGAGCAAGCCGCACGAGCGGCATGGCCACATTTCGGCAGCATTTTGAACACTGTCTGCATACATCTGACGGAGGCGAGGTCTCCGACATCGCGGCAGTTGACCTGAGCTGTATGTCCACACGGCAGACGAACATCAGGTACGACTGCAGAGCAGTCACCGCAGGGGTCGGAACACGGCTTCGGGCACGCATGCCCGCACTGTCTGGGTTGGGTACACGGCTCCATGCATTTGACAGTGCTGTGCAACCTGGATGAATGACATTTAAAAGTACAGGTGTGCCCACACCCCAGCCTCATCCCACATTGGTTTGAGCAGCCCCCCTCTGGCGCGTACTTGGCAAAGTCGTTTGGCGTAGCGACGCATATACGAGCTTCGGGATGCCGTGGGCAATGAAGCTCAAGCTGGCGGCCAATGTTTAGCCCATCCTCCAGCATTCTTATCACGGATCCCCACATGGGGACCTGACAGGATGTTTGGGCATTACCGATGATATACATACCATGCTTAGCCCGGCTGTTCATAGCGTCACGCATCAGTATAACCTGTGTATCACAGCAGTGATGAAGGGAGGTCGTACCTTAGTAAAACGTTGATTCGATTCGGAGACTTGAGAAAGCCAGGGTTTCTGAATTGATTGCTTCGTACCAGAGATACGATGACGACAATGGCTTCCTCGCCCTGGCCAAGTTAGACAACTGAGCAGCTTTTCTCTTACCACCGGCGCCGACTCACCTGGAAATTGTCTACCGTTGCCATCCGGACCTGATCTAGAAGTGAGCCTCTAAGCAAACCTCTTCGGGTATCACCAGGCGTGGCTTGGCCTGTCACGCCTTCCAATTCGTCGAGGTCGGCGAGGTCTGGCTCACTGATCACAAGATCTGCGACATTCTCTAGCTTATCTTTGAGGAGCCTCAACTGGCCAACGTACGGCGTCAAGACGGCGATCTCGCCTGGCTTGTATTTGCCCTGGCGGCACAGATGGCTAACCAAAGCGGTCACCATATCCGCTTCCCACGTGTTTGTCTTGCTCTGCATTGATTCCTCGGGATCACCAGGATCTTCAGGGTTCTCATGGTCCAGCCAGAACAGTCTTCGTCCGAGTCCTGCGATATCCGGGTATTGGTAGGTACTTGGGTGATCTTTGAGCTGGGGGTATAGGTCGCGGCGGATGAGCGAGGAGATAGAAGGGTGCATTCGACGTTGATAATCGAGTTGTGCGACGGGGAATTCAAATGCTATCTCGTCTGCAGAATGCCTCTCGTTTGGTAGTGTTAGTTTGACCTTGGCCAGCCGCTCAAACAACGATTCATCCAGGTTATATTTAGCGGCTCCATTGTCATTATCCATAGAGAGGGCCAGACGTGAAATTCGAGGCCGTAACTGGAGATGGTCTCCTATCAGGATGGCATGCTCGATCGACGGAAGCAACGCAGTCAAGACGTGCGACTCTAATACTTCACCGGCCTCTTCACAGATAAGTACTTTGGCTTGAACCGTGCGCAGCAGATCAATGTTGTTCGCTAGTCCAGTTGTCGTGACCCCGACTATGTCCACCTGGCCAAAAATCTGAGCGTCGGCTTCGATGAAGAGGGCAGTATGGCATTGCTTTTCCTTCTCGTGGGCCCGCATGAGGTCCTCGAGGACCTGTAGTTCATCTCTTGTGCCGGACTCATAGCAGTATTGGTAGACACGAAAACGCTCTTCGTTAGTCAGGGACCATGCTGGTACAGACAGTAGCTGATCGATTGAAAGTTCAGTGCCATCTCCGTCAACCTTGCCAGGCCCGTCGCCAGTAACCCAAGACTGCAACTGTTCTAAGGCGTTTGGCTGCCCTTCGCGTATTTGGGCCTCGAACTGAGATACTCGTGTCTTCAGAAACCTATGCACTATAGCTAGAGGGCCTTCTGTTAGTGCCCGACAAATGGTATCGATCTGTGCAGCTAGATTGTCCAACTTGTTCCTGCTTGCAATAATAAATCTCCCCTTGCGTTTTATGTGAGGGATGTCTCCGCGTTTCTTATATGCGTCGAGTGAGAGGAATTCCATGTCCTCTGATTGGCTTCGAGAACCAATCCGTACAATTCGAGTTATACCAAATTTCTTGAGTTCCGTGAGGAATTGGTCCAGGGCATGATTGGTGTAACAACTGTTTTCGTATGGGTTAGTATATACAGATACTGGGGACCAATCCAATGATATCTTACACGCATAGGAGAGGACCTAGATCGAATCTTTCCTTGTTGCCCAGGAGGCACCTTGCAATCTGTATTCCAACATACGATTTGCCTGTGCCTGGTGGACCCTGAATTAGCGAGACTTCGTGAGTTAGTGCCGAGACCAACGCCTTCGCCTGCCCCGGATCCAGTGATGTAAATCGAATTAATTGCTGATACAAACTTGCTGAGTGTGCCGAATGCGAGATCGTTAAAGGCACGGAAGTTCCAGACAAGGTAGGGCCATAGCACCCTGTGATCGCGGAGAGATCGAGGCTATCGTTCCTCAAATAGTAGGGTGGTGGTACACGTGAGAAAGAATCAATGTCGATTGGGTTCTTTCCGTCAATAGTCAACCACTGCGTGAACGGGAGGCGCGAGGGACTTTTGTGGAGGGATTGAAGGCACCGCAGGATCCCCTCAAATTGATTGTACTGCAGCGCAGGGAACTCGACCAATATCAACGGATTTTCAGGATCTTTCAGGCAACTCAACTTCATATCCATCAAGCTCGAGAGATCGACTCCGCTTGGCGTACTCTGAAAGCGGAGGGTAACCATTGCCCGTTCAGCACTGCTTACCACATCACAGACCGCAGTTGAAGTAGCTCGATTGAGGAAATTGGTCTCCCGTTTAGAAACCTGCATGAAAACCACCTTGATATCATCCTCAACCTCCGCGTCCACGAGTGCCACGAGCCCACATCCTTCCCTAAGGGCACGGGAATTAATCCAGTGTTTTCTTCGCTGAGCAGGGCCCATTCTTTTCGTTCTATGAATTTGGTCAAACTCGACTTCAATCTCCAACCCCTTGATTTGACTTGCTTTGAGCGCCCGAAGTTGAGCACTGTGATAAATGCGCATTGGCGTCGGGCTCTGGTTGCGTATGAGTTTACGTTTAGCGGCCCAGTTAGAATCGGCGACAATAGTTTCCCAATGATCTGCAACTAGTCGAACAGCGTCACGAAGTAACCCTGATGTATCCTCCCGAAGCAGGCGAAACTGGCTGTCGAGCAGCCGGAGGATCCCTTTCTGGTGGTGGGCGTCTGATGATTTGTGGTCTCTTGTTGGGAGGAAGTCGTTTCGCTGGCTATAAATTTCAGCGAGTGTTGGCAATATCCGAATGTCCTCTATCAATGCGTAGTCATTGTCATGTCGTGGACCGAACTCGGATAGATTTCCGGGGAGATCCACGGGTTCACTCTTGCTAGGCGACGGGGAGGAAGAAGCCTTCCTACATGACCTGAGGCTTGCAATCTTGTCTCCCATGGCAAAGATATCAGCGATTCTGCGAAGACATTCATAACCCTGCAGCAACTGTTCATCCGTTCCACTGCTTGTCGCAGTCCTCTCGGACATATAGTGTGCATTCAGCTTTGTCACTATGTCTTTGAATTCGGCCTTGAGCGCTGCACCTTGGTTAGTGGTTACGACCTGGAGTAGTGCCTTTGCGACGAGGGCCAGCTGCTCAAGGCGACTCATGGTGCCGTCGTGGTTGCTGGATCTAGATTCGAGCTCAGTTTCCGGTTGAGTCTCTTGAAAGCAGTTTATAACATTCTGAAAGAAGGAAACTGCTCTTGTCCCATGAGGCCCATATATGACGTTGTAAATAGTTCCAACAGCTTGTTCGAGCACCAGCGACTGCAACAGGATTCTGTCTGTAATCAGGCGCAGGAACAGGAGACAGTGAGGGTCGAACATGGGCCTTGTCACACTGTAACCCACCGAGAATTCTGTCTCGACGATTCGCCGCACCCGGGCGAGGCCATTTTCTGTCGCAAGAGAGTTAATGGCAGCATACCTCGACTGCTCAGAGAATTTAACAGCCAAGATGGTGACTGTGAGGAAGTCTTTCAATGGGCCAGGGAGTTCGTCAACGACTTCTGATCTGGGGAAGGTAAAATTGGGATGCCACGATCCCGGTCGGGTTGTTGTTCTGTTTGCGCGTGGTTTGGTCAGCATTCCATTATTATCGTTTCCTCGAGGACTCAGTTCAGAGTTTTGTTAACTCACCTTGGGTAACCCCTTCCAGCTCTGTTCCTGCCACCCCGGTGGTTCTCCGTTTGCAGGGCCCGACTTCCCCCACCAGAGCTGGCGTGGACGGGATCAGCAACAGAGGCATGAGACTCCGTCAGACGAGCCTCATCCAGGCTGTTGTTAGGTTCTTCGTTCCTGACGCATTCATCCCCAGTGTTGAGGCCTTTGCCTCGTTCATTGCGCCTCCTGCGCGAGTAGGAAGCAGAGCCACGGGGTCCTGGCATGAGGGGCAAGCAGAGGAGTGACTGTCGATGAGAAATGGTGTGATAACAGTGACAAAGAAGATTTTGATGTGAGACGTATATAACAGAGGAAAGGGAGAGCAAATTGAGATGATCAAGAAGGTTGGTTTTTGAAGCTGGGGAAAACTTGAAGGCAGTCCAGTGTTATGACACCTCCACGGCTGTATGCACCTACTACAAACGAAAGCTAGAAAAGCACAACCCGAGCCCCACCTGCAGATTTGATAGTTTGAAGTGCATTTCCAGGGTGGCCTCTCACTGGTACTTCTTCTTGCTGAACCTTTTCTTTTTCATTAACGCCGTCCTTGCAGTCAAGACCAGCAACTTGTTCACTACCTCAGTTTCATAATGAGCTTTGTCAGTATCTGTGGGTATTTCAGCATGGACAAAGCTATTATCAGCAAAGTCTTCGAGCTTCAGGGCTTGGCAAGGAGAGATGTGTTCTATCAGGTATTTGCTTAGTTGTTCAAGGCTATCGAAAGCGTTTCTGACTATTCGGCAGGTCGTCGACAATGAGGACTCGGGACTATAGGGCCAAACAGGCAAACGCGTTTCTTCATCTCAAGCATTATCCTCAATTACCTTCACATGTCTATAGCTGTGCCTTCCTCTCCTGAACCCATTCGGCGTACTTATCCGCCCATCCAAACTCCACCAGCATCTCTCTGATCTCCACAAAAGCTCTTCCTGCTTTCGCTTCGTCCGTCAAGGTCCTTCCCCAGGATACTACCAGCGGACTCGCTCCATATTCAAACAACCGACGAACGAGCCACATATTCCCTTTTCTGGCGGCGTACAACAGCGGATAACGCAGTCGTGTCCGATGCCGTCGTATACCGCGAGACGTACGCGCGTTCGGATTTGCACCGTAATTGAGGAGAAGCTCGATCAGTTCACTGTCATCCTGCTGAATCGCGACCTGCAGCGGAGTACCTGGCATCGAAGGGTGTTGCCCATCCGGGTTCGCCCCATGGGCCAAAAGCATTTTGACCATGGAAACCTTCAAAGCAGGCTCACAATCACGCAGCGCGGCAAATAGTGCGGTTTCACGATACCCGACTGTCTCATCAATATCAAACTCCCCGTGTTCGTGCAGCCACTCAGTAATAACCACATTGCCAACCTTGATGGCTTCGATAAACATTATGAAGTGCATTCCCGGGAAGTCAGACCCGTACCGTTTGTACCGCGGACTGAGATACTCGACCATCTCGAGGTCACCGGTGCGCACAAACTCGAGACACGCAGTGAAAAAGGTCGTCGACGGAACCGTCTCCGATCTCCGCGAAAGCCGGCTGTCATCGAGCCAGACGTCTAATACGGCGCGGTTTCCCGCCCGGATTGCCTTCTTGATCGCCCCTCGCTCGCACCCGCTCCCCGTCCACGTCCCGTACAGAAGGAGAGGTTCCATAACCTCGCGAGTGCCCCTTTGCGCGGCCAGGCAGAGAGGAGATCCGCTGAAGAGATGGCTCCATAATATATGTATCTCGCCGGCATCCTCGCCGTCCTCGAGCAAATTTTGCAGCGCCACAGGGTCATTGCGCGAGATTGCGTCGCGCGCCAGCGCAATCTGCAGCTGAACGATTTGCAAATTCTGATGCTGTCTGTAAAACTGCGAAGTGCTCATAAGTTTCGCGTGTAGGCTGGGACCGAGGTAGGCAAGTATGCCATGGTTCACCGGCACCAAGGCGTCGATGAGCTGCTGGATCTGGATGTTGCGGTCTGGGCCGAGTCTAGTGCTGAGGTACTGGTGCACAAGATGGGAGAGCGCGCACGGTTGCGAGTCGTGCTGGTCGATTTTTGTCTGGAGGAACAAACGCTTCAGCCGTTCGGGCATGGTCGTCCATTTGGATGGACTGAGGCCCTCACTGTCGATGCGGTCAACCCGCAAAAAAAGCGTGAGAATCTCGTGTGCGAACGTGGCTGTGGTTGTCAATGCGAGCTTAGCTCAATAAGATTGCGGGTGGACGTACTATTGACAAGGCGGGCTTGAAAAAGCTCTGGAATCGTCCAGTCGTGATCTTCAACCCCGAATTTGATGATGTCGAGGAGGATCTCCCAGGGGAGCCTCGGTGGGGTTGCCATGCGGGGCGATCTGTCTCTTGCGGAGTAGAAAGGGGAGAAGATTAGAAGTGCAGATGGCTGCTCTGAGCATTCAAACCTAAGGATACGAAGATGAGCCTAGCCCTGGAGGCTTAGCTCTCTTGCCTCATTGGTTCTTTTCCGGCTAGTAGCCTCTCGAGACTCGTGCTGCACACGTGAGCCAACATGTTGACACAACCTTGAACAATTGAGATGTGAGATGTGTCATATTATACTTAGTGTACCGCGCCATTAATAGTATACCAGATATAGCCTTGAAACAACCCCCAACACCAAAAACGAACCAAACAAAAAAAAAACAGCTCAATGAGCGAACCATTCAAGAAAGCCCAACCGCCCTCCGAAAAACCACATTCGGCACAACCCACCCGCCCTCCACGACCCCCTCCCCCTTAACAGGCGTCCCATCCCCACGCGCAAGATCCACCAAATACTTGCTCAAAAACTGCGTCGGCGAATGACTCTTCGTAAAAACCCCGCGCATAACGGGTCCGAAAATCGTGTGCAGCCCGCGTTTCATGAGCGCCTGCTGGTCGGGCCGCTTCATGACGTGCTCGTGCACGACGGGGTCGCTTGCGCAGTCGACGTAGGCCGGGCGCACGGAGTAGGGTTTTAGCGAAGGGTGCTTCTTCGAGAGCGCGATGAGCGCCGATTCCGTTTGGCCTTTTATGCGGCCGAAGAAGGGGGTTAGACGGGACGGGGTGTGTGTTGCCTGTTTTCGTTGTTAGTTTGTGGTTTGAGGTTATCAGAGTATATGTAGTATATGTAGATAAGTAGGACGAAGGGAAACATACGCCCTCGCCAGAGACATATACGAAATTGAACGAGTCGGAAAGACCCGCAAAGGCCTCTGCGGCTGCGACCGGGTAGTCGAGTGTGATTTTGATATATTCCCTGTCCATCTTCGTCAAAAACCCGCCAATTCTCTCGAAATCCGAGCCAAATCAGAAGAGAATCAAAACATACTCCTTGCTAACCTGCGCCTGCGAAATCCCCTGCGCCCAAATACATCCGTCGGCGCCCTTGAGCTTCTCGAGCAGTTCGGCCGGGTACTCGTTGAAATTCTTATGTTCGATCACGGTCACATTGGGCTTATTCTCGGCCATGGGCACGGGACTGCGCGAGAGGATGTAGAGGGCCGAGACTTCGCCGGCGGGGAGGGATGTGGTGAGGAGGTGGTTTAGGGCTGCGGAGCCGACGAGGCCCGTTGCGCCGGTGAGGATCAGGCGCATCTTGTTGGGGTCTTCAGGTTGTGGTTTGTCGCTTTTGTTCTGCGATCGTTGCAGCTTTTACAATTGACGAAGCAGCTTCGATTAGAGATTGGAGATTTGTGACTCGGATCTTGTAGAGAAAGAAAAAAAATCAGAAAAAGGAACTCTCAAAATTAAGCTGAGTGAGATCATTTCTCATTTATACTCTGCGCCGGAGCTACGGAGTATCTCTTTTCGTTATGTCCGAGCCATCGCAGGGCTTGGCGCCGTCAGCCATCTTTTGGTTCTTTTTTGTGAGGACTCTGGACCTAGATTTCGGAGATGCTGACGATCTTATCGATAACTGGGGAGCGAAGCTGATAGGGTCGTAAAGTGGACTCGTAATCGTCAGATTTAAAGAAAATGAGGCAGTCTGGACCCAATCAGTGTCTTGTCCTTTTCCTTTTCCTTTCTCGCTTTTCCCCCGTTGGACACGGCTTTCGGACTGGTCAAAAGCGTTCCATTGTCCTGCCGCAATCCCATCCCGACGATGAGACTTTCAAACTAAATCTCGAGCAGAAAGAAGCCCTAACGCGGGGAAAAGAGTTCCGTATAGGCTGCGTAGCTCAAGAAATATATACGTGTAAGTCAAATCTCCCATCTGCTCATCCTACTTGTAGTAATGCCACTTACAGCAAAGCAAACGAAATCGAAACAAGCACCATTCAAGATGACGGGGTAGATTTATATACCTCCCAACCCTAAACAATCGCCAGGACAGCTCTGTATACTTCAAACTGACATCACCAGGCGACGACAACATCCTCAGAACGTGATGCAAATGAAACACCTACCTCAAGGCCAGCCGCGAAAGCATTCCCGCAATCCGATATTCAACCCCATGCCCGCCGGATAGTACTCGAGAGTCAGAACTCTGATCATCTACAGTCGATCACCCAGAACAAGAAGACCCTTACATAATCGTCAGGAACCATAAACTACAACGTTGTAAACCGATTGGGGTTGTCTTTGCTAAGCGTGTCGATCCTTGAATTGCGCCGTTGCGCATTTCCAGGTTATTGGTGCACCGCCCCGCGAAAAGGCTTTTACAGGGCAGACTTCGCTCACTTTACTTCGAAGTAGGCAAGAATAAATTCATATATATTCGGGGTACTATGTGCACCAGAACGAAAGAGTTAAGCACCCTTCTCCGGCAAATTCCTATACTGATTCTCAGGATCATTCATCTCCTCCTCGGCAGACTGGATCGTCTTGCGCACTTTGCACGGACTCCCGACAGCTACCGAGAACGGCGGGATATCCTTAGTGACGACGGATCCCGCTCCAATCGTGCATCCCTCGCCGATCGTCACGCCTGGGAGGATGATGACATTTCCTCCAATCCAGCAGTCATCGCCGATGATGACGGGGTGGCCGAACTCGACGAACTTCCGGCGCGAGAGGATGCTCGTGTCGTGGCCGGCTGTGTAGATCGAGACGTTCGGGCCGAATTGCACGCGGTCACCGATGACGATTAGGCTTGTGTCGAGGGCCGTGAAGCTATACATCCGTTAGCATTTGTTTTGCATCTGTTTAATATATGATCAGAGAAAACCGACTTGAAGTTCATGAAACAGTCTTTCCCAATCGAAATATTACATCCGTAATCCGGCATAAAGGGAGGCTCAATGAAGGTTCCCTCGCCGACTTTCCCGACAAGCTCGCGGAGCAGCTCCATGCGCCTATCGCCGATCTCCTCAAAGGGGATGCTCTTTGCGTCGAGGTTGTTGTAGTCTGTCGCCAGGCCGCGGCAGCGGTGGCGTGCCTCGCCCAGGATCGGGAGGAGGGGGTTGTACCTGGCGGCTAGTCAGCTTCTAGGGAGACATCGAAGTAGTGGAACTTGGTGCGTACATCATTCCGGAAATCATCTTCTCGTAGTCCTCGCACATGGGGATGTTCTTGAGGCCACGTGCGATCTCGATGATCTCGGGGCGTTTTGCGGTGGCGGCCATGGTGCTGTGTGCGGGGTAGTGTGGGAAGCGGGGGAGTGTTTGGTGAGAACGTGGGTGAGAATCTAAGGTCCAGGGTAGTAAAGTTAGAATTTCAGCGGAAAATGAACGGCAGTAGCAGATGTTTAAATATCTGGACCGCAATTAAAGACCTTGAGTGAGGCAAGTGTTGATTCGAAGCAACGCCAATCCGAATCAAATCGGACTTGTCCCGCAAATAAATTGTGGATCAAAGGTCCAGTGTTCCAGGCGTTGGTAAAACAGAGCTAGCCTTTATCGGCTGAAGTACAGCATTCTCGACCAATGATAGTGTGCACATGCCAATCTGGCCCATCGGTGCGTGGGACTTCCCTTCCAGGCAAATAGGCCAACTGTCGGGGCGAGGGACAAGGCTGAGAGCTAACACTACTAGGTCATGAACCAAGCAGCACTCTCGGAGTTGTATTGGCAGAAAATGTGGACAAGATATAACCGCTGAGGCGTGTTGCATCGCCAGATCATCAACACTCTCCTACGGAGGACTGCTTCGCTGCTGAAAGAATAGGATACGCAAGCCTCCGCCAAGGCGACAGCAAGGATCATCGCATTCGGGTCGATCGAAGCCGACAGAATGGTTAGAGCCCAATTATCATGCACCTAAGAGGATTGTCAGCCTCATGCGGATTTTGCTCTCGGTAACGAACGGCGACGACCTGAATGTTAATTGCCCTCAACTCTGTTGGGGGTTTGTAGTTCGAGTTCCGCGAGCTCCCATCTCTATCGGGGTTCTCAATGGACCATTCCCAAAGTACCATCCGAAAACAGAACGGCCGCAGGATATCATGGATACGGCTACGAGGTTTGGGACATCATCGAGGATTCCACCCGCAGCGAACTGAAGCAGAAACAGCTTGACCGGCCAGGTCTGACCTGGGCACCACTGCTCGACGGGGCCAACTGTCTGTTCTGTTCAAACTTTGGAGATGGTATAGTCGGTGACCACACGATTGGCGTAAATTCGCCTTGCAACCGTGTCCCCTCAAGCCTAGATTTGCTGGCGGCACCGACGTACACATTAATGCTCTGCTGGAAAGACACGGTGCCAACCTTTGGGCCGCTATTAGGACAAGCAACCATAACTCCCCAGGGACTTCGCAAGGTTGGGTGGTGGCAGGGATCCATTTTTAGCAATGCGCCTAACCGGCACACCGGAGACCTGTGCTGGGAGACCCCGGCATTTCTTCAGGATATTTGGGGCCAGAGGAAGGGACCCGGGAATGCGACAGTAAGTGCGGATTTGTTTCCAAATGGCGCGGTAGTCTTTGGCTGCAGCCATGAAAAGATAATGTAACTAGATCTTGTGAGCAAATGGATTTGAAATCATCTTCTCGTAGTGAGTTAGTACCAGTCGGCATGTGTGGAGATTGGCTGGCTATTGGCGGTCCAAGTGATCGGCCAATTGAGCCTGACCGGCATCGAAGCTGATCATTGAAAAGAAATTATGTGAGCAGGGGAGTAGTTCTTTGAGGCCTTAAGCCCTCAACGACGAAGGTGTTGATGGCTGATGATAGGCAGGAATAGAACTCGAGTACCTAGGTAGGTAGTCACCAGTCTATCACGAGTGCATCTGTGCCTTCTCCATCGGTCACATTTTACAACATAGTAGGAATCGTTGACTAGTCACGCTCGAGTCATTGGAACAATGATGAGGTTCAATCTACACTGTTACGCATCACAGTACTTAAACTACTACTAAGTTGATGAAGCAACCAAGCAACCAATCAACCATCACGCTCAAATAACCTTAGCAAAACAAATCTAAAAGAAAGAAAAGCCAGGCTAATCTACCAATCAACCATAACACTCCTCATCTTCCACGGCCCATCCACCCCCTGCGGCTTCATATACAAGATGACCGGCATGGGATTCGCCTTGAAATCCCTCCGCTGCACCTCCTCATAAACCCTCGCCAGACTCCCAATATCCGCCGCGCAACTCGGGGGGACCAGACACTGGCTCTCCTCAACCTCGCAGACAAGCTTCGCAACAGCCGAGTGGAGCTTCGAATCCCACATCCCCTCTCTTTTCGAGTAATGCACGAGGATATTGATTGCGCGGCGCCGGATGAATGGGTCCCGGCATCTACAGGCGGCGAAGTAGAGCGGACCGATGATCTCGCCTTCTAGTGAGAAATTTGCGTCGCGAGACTCTTTGTCTGGTGGGGTTGCTGCGGAGGTTTTTGAGATGGTGGCGACGATTTCCTCGGCGTAGGAAACGACGGCGGCAAAGTCTGAGATGAAGTTGTCGAAGGCGTCTTCGGAGCGGCAAAGGACGATGGAGGCCCAGATGACAGAGGTGTGGTAGTAGATTTTCAGGAGGAGGGAGGCGCATATCTCCGACGGGTTGAAATTGCGGCCGTGCTTCTGCAGGAATTTGTCAAAGGACCAGCGCCAGGATATATGGTCTAGCCGAACGGTCTCCTGCGCTTCCTCGAGAGCGGCTAGCTCGTCGGGCTCGCGGGCTTCGCGCATGATGCCGAGGGAGCGGATGAAGAGGAGGCCCTTTGTCATTATTTGGTCGAGGTGGCTGCGGGCTTGAGTGAGGGTTGTAAAGGGCGTTCCTGGTCGGACGACGTCGACGGCTAAGTATTTCAAGGGGGTTAGGAGGCGGCCCATGAAAGATGCTTGGAGGTTAAGGCGAGTGAAGAGGCTGCGGAGCTCGGTGTAGAGCTCAGTTTGGCGAGCGTTTGTGGGGGCGGATTCTTCATGGCGCTGGATGATTCGGAGGCCACCTTCGATGTGGTCAAGGGCAACTTTTCGGTTCCCCCGGAGCATCTCGAGGCAGACGAACAGGCAGCAGGTCGTTAATGTCAGGTCGAGGCCCGCGCTTGTAGAGGCGAGCGCTTTCGTCAGGCCTTGGATGGACTTGTTGTACTCTTCAATCACGAACCAGTCCGTGGGCGCCGAGTTCTCATCCGATGTGAGCAGCTTCGGACTTTGGATCCTCGAATGGATCGCCCCGATGGCCGTCATCGCATGCCGAATGCTCGGCTCATGCTCGCCCAGCTGAGGAATGAGATACGACCACAGCTTCGAATCATAGAAACCCGAGAATGCTGACGAGGTCTGCGCGTAAAAGAAGTCGACATATCGCCTCTCGGTGCGTGTCTCCTGCCGCAGAAGAAGCCGATGGTCGGCTCCGACATTGTCCCGATCAAGTGGACGGTTTCGCTCGGCGATGCGCTGGCGAAGCTGAGTCTGCGAGGCATTATCGTAGCCATCGCACTTTCGGCCGGACTGCTGACACTGCACGCATTCGGGTTTCGCCTCGTCGCACTTGACGTGCCGGAGCCTGAAGAGTCACTGTCAGCACTTTATTCGGCTGATCCGAGTGGACACGCACTTGCAGGTAATGCAGCCATTCCGCGACCTCGGCCGCGTAACCCGTCTGTTCGCCATACTTTCAGTCTTTCATTTAAGGGATCTGGGGAAGAAACATCGGAAGAAATCAATCAACAATCAATAATTGAAGATGAAGAAGTCCAAGCTTTCAGGGTGACAAACCACGCAGGCGCGCTGAGACTAAGATCCAGGCAAACCCATTTAGCGTTGCGGTTTTGGACCCCAAATCCGCTAGCCAGCGTGGCGGAGCAAGCCCTGGACTCAAGCCCCTGTCTCATTGAGCGATTGTCTTTTGTCATTCCGTATCCGGCGACGAATCGGGGGCCTAAAAACGAGTCTAAATCAAGCTTGAACGCGTGTCGTCCAAGACTGTGTTGATCGTGAGCTTCAAGGGTTTTAGGCCCGCCATGGCCAGGTCTAAATATGTGTCTCGGACTCGGGGGAATAACGTTATTGACCAGTAAGCAGTGTGTTAGTGATCGGATTATCTTATTAGTTTAAAGGTGTAACCTCGTGTTGGAATTCACAAACAAAATGTTGCAACGCCGCTTCCCATTTGTCCAGAAAATCGCCCGCAATTTCCTCCATCCTCATGCATTCAGCTCGGCAACGGGTCGCTGTGAATCCAGCTCTGACATGCGCTGTGGCTTTCTGTCCGATGCATAGACGCCCGTATCGTAAGCCGCGGGCGGTTTTACCTCGCCTGGGGACGAGCCCGGGGAAGACGTGACTGCAATGACTGGTGCCTGTTTTCTTCGTCTTCGCTCCCAGAGCGCCCATCCCACCGTTGCCAATGCGATTACGCCCAGCGGTACTCCGACCCCGACCCCGACAGTTGTTTCGTTGCAGCTCGACGTATTGATGCAGGGTGAACAGGTTGGACATTCCGAGCTCGAATTCGAGTCCGTTGGCGAGTCCGATGTCGTATTGAGCGAAGTGACGTTCTCGAGCAGAGCGTAGCCGGCCAGAACGTCGCCGGTAGGAACGGTAAAGTCGTCGCCGTCTCGACAGGCCAGTTCTGAGCCGTCTGTCGTCGCGGTTCCGCAGCAGTACCTCGAGACGCGGTTCCTGAAACTAAAGTTGACGATTGAGCAGCCTCCATCTGGGTTGACGTCGGCTGGTATTTGTTAGGCATGTGGTCTAGATATCGATCGCTTGTAAACGAGGACTAACCGCAGTACTCTGGACACCCTTGGTCCCATCTCTGGTTCGTGCAACTGCCTCGTGATAGAGTGTACGGTTGCTGACCAGCACTCAGACAGAGCCCGTTCGACAGACAAATATCCGTATAGTGACAGCAAGAGGTATACTCTTCCCCGGAGCAGGGTACGTTCGTCTCCGCAATAACCCCTGAGGGAAAGTAACACTTCCGCGAGGAGTTCGCCATGTCAATGACCTGACTGCCCTGGATCACTGCATCAACGGGGGAAAGGGTATTTTATGCGCGTCTCTCAACTAAGTCAGGGGTCGTCTCCTGATTGACTTGTGATTGAGACAGATGCGCAGTTCGAGGCCCTGATTCTGACGAAATATTGGATGACGGCATTGTGCTAGTTCAGCAGCAGCGAGGGTGGTGTCCATGTTTTGTTTGCGGGCTGAGAATGCCCAACAGCCCCGTACGAATGTTGCTTGATCAATGGCTGGCCGATCGCGTTGATCTTCTTGGATTTCACATTCCGTCGCATTGAAGAGCCAGAGAAAGTGCCTTGTCGGTCCAGGCACACGTCACGGTGCTTCCTTTTCATTTTCAGCCTCCGGATCCAGTAACACACTGCGCTCACAGATAAACTAGCCAATCAAACATCACAACGCCAGGCCTAGACTGGAATTGATAGCCCGTGACACAATGTGGGCTGAGTCTGCCAAGCGTCTGCACACCCCACATCTCATCGGTTCATGCCTGCTCCATGCCTTTTTCATCCTCAAAGGCAAAGTTCACAACATGGAATCTTGTGAGCTGTGCCCCGTAAACTCGTCAAGTACCGGGAACACTCACCTGGTGGCGTTTCTTGGTTCCTGGGCTGAGAATGACCCCGAGCGGCTACTCCAATATCTCCAGGTGTCGTTTGGTGACATCCATCTCATACAATGGCGGTTGCATCCCGAGACCCTAGACAGTCAGGCTACTATACACGCTCTCTCAATCGCTGCTTATCGATTGGGCTGGTTGGAACTTATCATCGCGGATGGGCTAACAAATCGCCAGCTAAACGGAAGTACCCGTGGTCGTGAGAACTCGCAGCTTTCTGTGATTCGGGTCGCAGCGGACGCGAGGCGGCAGGATGAAGTCCAGGTCGTTGCTCGCCGCGCCACCGCAAACGACAGAGCTGTCTCACCACTCGACACAAACATCGGCGTCTCTCGCAGCTTTGAAGATGGACTGATACTGCATGATCCGAGCCGGAGCCTCTTCACAGCAGATGTTCTTTCAGAGTCCGCAGCCGGTTCTCCATGGCCATATGACGACACAGAACCAACCATACCCGAGTCCGTCCCCAAAGCAGATAAAAGCTTGAACATCTTCCTGCTCTTCCCGAGCACGCCAGAGGAGCAGCAAAAACTTCAGTCCGCGGTTCAGCAAGCTGTAGACCGGATGCAAGCATCACACAGCCATAGCGGAAAGAAACCAACCGTCCATCTCATACCATGGGAGCATGGTCACTCCCCGTCCCGTCGCGACATCACGCGCATGTGGACAGCATACACACAGCATGTAAACCGCACGGACAGCATGCATTTCCTCCAGTTTGTACCGAAGACAGATATCTCGAATGGGCAGTTCATAACAATCTACGATAACGAGTCCTACCCACTAATCATCGCTCGAAACAACCTAGGTACCGTACTAGAAGAAGCCTTCGGCGACAGCACACGACTCTCGCAAATCGCCTCCACGCCTTTGTCCCGATTGTCAGATATCGAGCTCCTTCATCCCGCAGACACACCCTTCGCACCGAACCCCTTTCCCTGGAAGTCTTCAGACAGTCGCGCGATCGATATTCCGCTGTTCTTCTACCTAACAAACAACCTAACCCTAGACAAGAAGCGCGCGCTGAAGTTCGAAATCCAGACGATCATGTACGCCGACCTAGACGACGAGCTAAAAGTCTGCTGCTTCGTTCCATGGACACCTAATCCCGACTTCCCAACGCCAAACGCGCCCAATGACACCGGGATAGTCGCACGCATTTGGTCCATCCTCTTTGAAATGCAAAGCCACAAACTCTCAAACCCAGAATCCTACATCGAGCCACCATATTCCTTCATCGACGCGCAGTCAGCGATCGACCAATCAGTTATTGCAATGTAAACAGACAAGTACTCCGACATCTCAACGCTCATTACTGAAGCCGAGGCTGAGTCTGCGCACGATATCCTTTCGGATATCACGGATCCGCCTGTAGGTGGATTCATGTATGGACGGATACGGGGTCGAGACGCACACAATTTGTCTGCGAATTTGAGTACCGCGGATATGAGCTTTGAGGATTTTTTCGAGGGGAGAGAGGGGCAGATTGTGAGAGTGAGTGGGCCGAAGTTGTCTGGATTGATGACGGGGGAGGAATAGGCCATGGCGCTTTACAGAGAGTAGATACGAGAGAGGTGAGGACTAAGGTAGGTAGGCTCTCGTCTGGAGCTGAGACAGTGAGGTGAGACTCTGGGCGCGTGATTTGAATCATGGTAGTGGTCGCGTGCCCAAACTTTAGAATGCATATCGTAAGATGAGTATCTAATCTCAAATTGAGACGACATCTGCTCGAGAACCTCCAGTCTGACAGTCTGAAAGGGTACTAGGTAGACCATCATCTGGTAGACAAGGCCGGCAAATCAGTTCTCGACAGCTTAAATCGGTTAACGATACCCCCTACACCTCGGCCATAATAGCTCGAGCCCTCACAGCGCATGCTTGCACCCATCTTTCCTCTCCAGAATCCCACTCAAACGAGGTGGTATAGAATGTCGGTGCCTAGGCGACGCCCGAATGGCTATATCAGACTCGCCAGTATTCATCTATCTGTCTAGTTTAATCTACATCTCTGATCCCCGGATATCCGGACTGAGGCTTAGACTCCCGAGGGTACCACGGTCCCATTACTTCTATTGGCCGCCGCGTAACTGATAGAAACATCCCCTATGCGGCCATTTCATTGGAAGTCACGACTCATTATTTAGTACCTAAAAGATTGATGTGGATTCATGGACAAGATGTGATGGCTCTTACTCCCGAGACAGCAGCCGGCGTCGAGTCGGAGGGCCTGCCTGGTAGAGAGTGGCCTACAATCGTCCACTCCTCTCATGCTTTCCAAGGTCGTACCCCTCAGCGTAAGAGCCTCCATTCTCCGGAAGAGGCGTCCCTTTAAGCATATGCTACCGGTTGTTGGATTCGTCGCACCCCAAGGCTGGGCGAACGGGAGGGCAGCTCGGGCACGGGGAGCGCCGAGTGAGTAAGGATTCTTTGATATAGGAAAAAGGAGAGCAGGACCAAATTTCCAAGCGATCATCTTACTAAACTGACCTTCAGCGAAGAGATTTTGGTAAGTACATTCGAAACGCTTTGGAACAATGGAATCTATTGTCTGAACTCTCCACGAATCTAGCCCTAATCCGCCCTACTGGGCTGAGTTTCCAAATTTCCCGACTGGGAGTTCGGTGCAATAGAAGTAAAACTGACAGGTTCAAGTGACTGATCAACAGAAGCATCAGGATCCTCGAGCTGGACTTTCCAACGCACGGTGCGACCCTCCTTCACCACTTCCCCGCTTGATTCGCCATTCGCCATTCGCCATGCACCAGATGCCTGCAGATCAGCCGCACTCAGCCTCAAGGCTCCAGTGGTGCAATTGTTGCCTAGCGTTGCTGCGCTTCCCCTCTATATTAACGGCTGCTATTCCTGTTTTGACATTTTATCTTTTCTCTCTGATCGTCATCTCAGCCCCGTGGTAGGATGTCTATTCTGACTCCCCAGGACAGCTTCGATACAGTCCTCGACGAGTTCATCATGGCGACCACCGAAGCCTCCCCTGCGCAAAATACTGCAAACACGGCGCAGTCGCAGACACTTTGTACATGCACGCATAATTTCCCACCGGAGCCCGCGGTGAATATCCTCTCCGAAGAAGAAGAGCTCCGCGTCCCCCGCGGCCGCCGCCGCCGCATCCCCTACCGCAACCGCAGCCGCGACTTCTCCCCACGCTTCTCCCCGCGCTCCCCAGCGTACTCGCCCGGGCCAGCCAGAGATGAGGAAACCCTCGAGGTCGTCTCGTCACACACCGAGCTCTTCACCCCCGCCCCAGGAGCTGCAGCTCAGGCTCAAGCTACAACAGCTGCACCTATCGACCGCATCGTCCTCCTAACCCCCTTCACCCGCCCAGCCTACATAACCACACACCCGGCCTCACACTACGACTTCACCCGCTGGCTCCCGCTCCTCGCCCTCGGCGTCCCAGAGACATGGTACATGTTCTCGAACACGGACACGCTGATCTCCACATCCCTGAATCAGCCGCACCTCGCGCCCGCGACCACATCCCTGAAACCCCTCCAGGACCCGCGCCCCGTCGGCCTGCGTCTCCCACGGATTGCGGCGAATGACCCCCTGCACCCGCCACACTCCACTGCCTCCCTGACCCCCATAAAATCCGACTCGGGACCCCTCCCGCCACCAGATCTCATCTACTTCTCCATCCAAAGCAGCATAACCGGCCACACGACGAACCGCTCGGGCCGCTGGGTTTCGCCGGACCGCGGGATGATGCCTGACCTCGCGGGCCCGGGAGCGGGGACGACGGGTGCGACTATCTACCGGGTTGTGCGGTGCGGGAGTCGTGAGGAGGCGGCCGCGCAGGCGTTCTATGCGGCGGGTGGGAATCGCTGGTCGACGCTTTTCACGTGTGTGGTTGTGGGCGGGAAGAGGGTTCTCAGTCAGCGGGTGCTTGTTGCTGATGGGGAGGGGTATGAGAGGGTACAGTCGTTGGGGGAGTTGGTTGAGGATGGGGAGGGGAATAGGAAGATTAGGGTCTTTTATTAGGTGATGTCTAGGTTTACTTGGTATGGGAGATGTTGCTTGGTGAGGGTATAAATTGTGCCCGTTGCTTCAGCTTGACGAATCGATGACATTTAAGTACACAGGTACATCGTAGTAGGAACAAATGTGCGAGAGAAACCACTATCTATTCTAACTCAGTTCCTCCACCGCTTATAAGTAGACCCGATATCTCCCCAGCGGATATTCGCAAAGGTAATCCTGGTATCCGGGGTATTCGCCTCGATGAAACTCGGCGCGCCCTCTGTCGCATTGCACGGCCCTGAATCCCCACCATCAAGCCACTGCATATAACCCCCCGCATCATTCCAGATACTCATGGCAAGAACCATGCCACGTCCAAGCGCCCTGCCCATCCCATCCAGTCCATCAAATCCCTCAAACCACGACGCCGTGTTCTCACACAGCGCATCCGTCATCGAGTCCCGCCCACCCTGAACAACCGCATTCCCGATAACCTTTCCATTCTGGATATACAACCGCCGGATCTCAACAAGCGTCCCCTCTGTCGTATTATCACTCGTAAGGAACTGCGTCACAACCGTAAACGGCTTCTTGGAATCAACATCGAACCCACGGCCGCGGCCATAGTACTCCTGATCCCCCAGCGCATACGGGTTGTACCCACACCCCCACTTGTCGCAGATACTATCGTTCTCGCCCGTCGGGCCATTGCACTCCTCGTCAGTGGTACACTCGTACAATCCGCCACCGGGGTAGTGGCACCCGTGCGGTGTAAACCCGGTCGCGCGCGAGTTGCCCTCCCAGATGTCCATCTCATTGCAGCACGCGCCGTTCGAGTCGACGTTTGCCTCGCCGTTGATCCAGGGATGCACGTAGCACTGCGCGTCGCAGTAGCCCGTCCCGTAGGCGGCGCCGGCCGGGTTAAGCTCGCGGCTGCGTCCGCCGGAGGGTTCCATTTCGGACAGGTACAGGGCGCCGTTCATCCCGCAGGGGAGGAGCGAGACGTCGACGTCAAAGGTGAATTCCTGGTTGAGGAGGTGCAGGAATTCGTAGTTCTTCTCCTTTCTCTTCTTGGGGTTGCTGCCCTTTTCGTCGACGAGGTAGACGCGGGGCGAGACGGAGGTGAGGTTCCCTGTTTCGGCGTCGCGGAGGTACTGCCGGAGGGTCAGGCGCGAGCCGTGTGTTGTGACGCCGAACGCGGCATAGTCGGTGATTCCGTCAATGACGCAGTTGGATGCGCAGGTTTCCTTGTCCGGGCAGAGGTCTGGGTCGAGGGTTTCGCCGACGGCGCAGGGGGTGTCGGTGCCGATTTGGTGGATCTGGTGCGTGGCTGCGTCGAGGACGACCGAGGTCTTTTGCTTGGTGCAGCCGTGCGCGGTCGTGCACTTCCAGGTGTCGAGGTGGGGGCGCCGCTCGGGGGTGCCGATTTGTTGGGCGGTTATGAGGGGGAGGAGGGCCGCGAGGGCTATAGCTGTGGTTGCAAGCGTTCGAACCATTGCGCTTTGGGATGATAGTTTGAGGCCATTCTAGTTGTTGGAGGATCCTCGTACAACATTTATACTAGAACCGGGATGAACGTCATGCTAGGTACAAGACAGGTTGATCTTCTCATGGTCGGTCCGCCGGGCCGTATCGACTGATCTGGCGCATCGCCGTCCGTGTCGATTTCATATCCATGAGCGACGAGATTGGGATCTACAGGGAAGTAAGTCTGCGGGGAAGCGGAGTGTGGGGTTGTCTCCTGTGAAGAATGGGCGGATACGGGGTATGAGCGAGTGAGAATTGACCAATGTGCCAAGTGGTATTAGTTAGGTGAATCTCTGATATTAGCTCCGTGACTGATGCGGAAAACTGTGGATCACGGTGGTCCTTGAAGGCCTCGTTGAGATTGATCGCGGAGCCAAGACGGCGGGAGAGCGATACCTGCCGTGTCGAGTAAATTTCCGCTGAGATTCTCCCGAGCACGTGTGGATGCTCGGAAGGTTACGACCATTCCAAGAGCGTCGTCTGTTACTCCAAGGCACCGGGTAAGCATTCAAGTCACTGGGCCCATGCTGTGGAATGGCGTTGTATACATGAAACCAGGGGCTAAATCAAGCGCTCCGGCTAAACATCAAAGACCTCGCGGACAAGTGACTTTTTGTTAACTGCAAAAGGCCAGGTTAGCGGCCTTTCCCCCGGTTTTCAGGAGGACCTGCTTACCCTTGCCCATTGCATTCCTTGGAAGCTCATTGGGAAGAACCTCCATCACCTGCGGAAGCTTGTGCTCGGCGAGTTTCTTCCTCAGCGCTTTTCGCATATCCCGCACGTTCCACGGCGCGTTCTTGCGGCCGGTTTCCGCCGCGACATCGGTATTCAATACGACTATGGCTATAACTTTCTGGCCCAAGGACCCAGAGTGAAGGCCGACCACGGCGGCTTCCTTGATTTGGGGACTGGTCCGGTTAGTCGTCGCTTTCAAGAGGGTGTGTGTACGTACAGTGATAGTAGCTCTCGTTCAACTTCGAGCGCGCTGACCTTCTCGCCGCCGACCTTGATAATATCCACGCTCTGTCGGCCCTGGATAAAGTACATCGGCCCCTTCGCCCATTCGCCGCTGGTTCCTTTGCCAGAGGTGTTGACGACTTCCCGCATAGCCACGTCGCCAGTCTTGAACCATTGTCCTTTCCCATCGTCGCCGTCGACAAAGGACTCTTGCGTAGCGACCTCATTGTTCCAATACTTGCTGAAAATCGTAGGTCCGCGCAGTTGAATCTCTCCTACGCGCGGGCGCCCGACGGCATCTAGCTCCTCGCCTTCCTTGATAACCTCGTTCGTGTCGGTGTCGACTAATCGCACCTCGACGGACGGCAAAGGCCAGCCGACGCTACCGTCGACGCGATCAGCAAAGTCCAGCCCGCAGCTCAAAGCCATTCCAACCTCCGTCATTCCATATCGCTCAAGCAAAACATTCCCATGGCTAAGTTCCCGCCACTCCTGCTTCGTTGGGGTTGGCAGCGCCGCGGAGCCAGAAATATTCAGACGTAGGTGCTCTGGGGAGACAGCTGTCCTGGCCGCATCCTGAACCTTTTTGTCAAGACTTGGGAGATTGTCTAGTAGTCGATTATACATCGTAGGAACAGCATTGAGGAAGGTGATCTTCTCATCCGTCTGACCTCCCGGTAGAAATGGCGCGGCCAGCCGTTCCCACACTTTGTGCGGTCTAAACGGGGACAGAAACTCGATGGACGAGCCAGCAAAAAGCGGCGTGACGAGCGCGTTCACAATCCCATGGATATGGTGTAACGGGAGGAGATGCAGAAGCCGGTCCTCTGGCGTATACTTCCATGCCTGTATCAAGGATGCCGCCTGCGCAGCGAGCGCAGACTGCGGGATCAAAACGCCTTTCTAAACCGCGTTAGCCTTCAGCCGTCACGTCCGGGTTCAGGTACATACCGGTCGGTTCGTAGTCCCCGATGTGTAAAGCATCAGTCCGCCGTGTCCGCCGTCCAGCCCACTCAGCTCTACAGACTCGACGTGCGGAGCACCCTTCTCAATCCTCGCCCACGTATCAAAGGCCACCGATTTATCCAGTCCCGATTTCAGGAGCGCCTCCACCTTCAGCAGCCACTTCGGGTTTGCTATAAACACCTCAGACTGCGAGTCATCCATAACGTATTTCAACTCGCTGACCGGGAACGACGTTGCAAGTGGAACGGCGATAGCATCGCTAGCAAGAATCGACAGAAGCATCACTTCATCTCATTAGCTGCGAAGTTACATTCACATATTAAAAGAGAGAAAAAGAACAGTACCTGCGTAATCATAGCTATTCAGCGCGATGAATGCGACCCGTTTGCCCTGTAACCCATCGCGTCGTTCCCCAGCCAGTCGCGCTAATCTATCTTTCGCGAGAAGCACATCTGCCACCAGGTTCCCGTACGTAAATCGGGTAATCTGAGCGTAGTTATTGACAACGGCGAGACTTGCGGGGTCGTGGTTTGTCAATGCGTGGAAGAGAGGCAGGTTTGGGAGTGTTGCGATGGACCGACGTGGAATAAGGCGACTGCGATATGTTTTACAGGCGCATAAAGACTGAGATTGATGGCTGTATAGGTACGCTCGCCGCCCAGCGGAGAATATCGTGCGTTGGTACATTGTTGATTGTGAGGAGAAAAGATTCCCTATGTCATGGAGATTGTGGTCCGGGGCGGAGGTTTGCGGTCTCGCTGGGCACGTCAGCAGGTTCCGAAAGGCGGTTTATATGGATTTGAGCAAGCGGATCATATCAGGAAGCAAGATAGCATTGGAAATGAATGAAAGAAAAGAGTTAGGCAGGTAGTAGATTCCCCCAAACATCAAAAGTTCTCAATACAAGAGCTCCCAGTAGAACCTCCGAGGTCCGCGATAGCAAAACCCGACCATACCTAAAACAGCAACCCAGTTCTCCAATCCGAACCCGACAAAATCGAATGACATCCCCCATCACCAGTTCTCCAGTTCAAAAGCCTCCTGATCCCCTTCTTCGGTCTCGATTTGAACTCGCGCAAGCTCTTATTACACTAAACATAAATGCTCCGCCCGATCACCCTCGGCCAGGTCCTCCCCCGCCGCCTCCTCTCGACAACCGCATCCAGAATGGCCTCCGCATCAAGTACCCCGATGGAAGATCTCATGCGTGAGAAGGTATGCCTATCTACGCCTCTGCTAAGCCTTGAATGCCCTTCTTCAGCTCCCGTATCTCGACGTCGCTAATTAGTCATCTCGCCGCAGATAACAAACGCATTCAACCCCTCCACCCTGCTCATCCGCAATGACTCGCATCTTCACTCACACCATGCGCCGATGCGTGGATCAACGTCGAAGGAAACTCATTTCCAGTGCGTGTATCTCACCGATCAACAATAAGAGATAACAGCGGACAGTTGGCTGATACGAGATGTAGTGTAACGATCACGTCGCCATCCTTCCAGTCGAAGATGCAACCTGCGAGGCATCGAATGGTGTATGCTTTGTTGAAGGAAGAAATGAGTCAGGAGGGTGGGATCCATGCACTGCAGCTGAAGACGAAGACACCAGAGGAGGAGCAGAGGGAAAAGGAGAGGCAGGCACAGGCTTGATTGTCTTTGCCGGCGTCGGAGCCTGCCCCGAGCGAACATAGTCAATTTACGATATACCCGGTTGCGAAGACATTAAACTAGAGGGATTGATTATTACAAGGTTTCTGGAGCCAAGGAAAGACCAAGCGACAGACTCTAATATATACACAGCGGCATCATGCGCAACCTCCCGGCGAGCAGCGACGGGGCCATCGAGTGGCAAGCGAAGAATTGCATACTGTACATGATCATCAGTGAGCAGTAGGACAGGGAAGAAGGCATATTAAAATATGGGCCAAGGATGAATGCTTTTCAAACATAAAAGAGACAACGACGTGGTATAGCCAGGGAATACAAAGGGAAACAACATGACGAGGAAGAAGAAAGGCCGTGACTCGGCTTACCATCGGTGTAATGATTACCGCGCAGTATCAGTACTCCAACAACAGTAACCGGCACAACCAAGTGCAAATTCGTTTCAAGAAAATGCTAAGCAAACGAGTGAAGCAATGGAACAAGGAGATATTAACGGGTAATAGCCCAGTTGTAACCGCGGAAAGACGCGAGTTGGCTCAGGTCCAACGCTGTATCTAGTTCGCCGTGACACCAACAGCAACACCCACGATGATGGCAATAATGATGACTGGATTTAATGTCAGCTTTTATGTCGTGGGTATTTAGCAAGTTTGCATGGATAAACATACTAACGATGATCAAGGCGTACCACTTCCACCTCCGTGCCTTGCGCGCACTCGAAATAGCTCCCGTGAGCTGAGTGTTTGCGTTTTCGAGATCTTGGTGGACATTTCCAGCGTCGCGGTGGATATTCTCTACAGCGGTCTCTTGCTGTCTAACTTCTTGCTCCAATCTGGTCATCATCGATGCCAACTCCTCGATATCCTTCTCGATCTTGCGAATCATGAGGGAACGATCGCGATTTGCGCTGAGTACACCTTGTGCGTCCTTCATCCGAGCACCTGTAACCTATGAAGCGAATTAGTATAGCTTTTAAGCGTTGTCTGGCCAATCCTCACCTGAAAGCTCTGTTCCGTGCCAGCCAGAACATTTTCAACGCCCTGGTCAATCTCTTCGGGAGAGGCATCTGGGTTGGCAATCTGGTATCGCCGGCGCACCTGTTCTTTCAAGCGCCTTTGGAAGTCCAATTGAAACCTGCCATACTCGTCGATTGCGTTGCGCAGGTTGCGGCCGGTGACATCAATCTGGTTTTGAACGTGGGTGGCATTTGATCCAGGGGAAGCCTTAACCCTCTTCAAGTCATCAGTGAGCTTGCTGTAACCTCGTTTGATCTCATCCTCCACGTAATCAAGCTGCTGGCGAGCGATCTGGTCATCCCTTTCCGTGTTCGAGTCCAGATAAGCGTTCTGGACCGCGGCTAGTTGGCTGTCCGTCTTGGCCTTGAGCTCTCGGATACCTTCATTGACGTCTCTGCATCGGTTCAACAGGCTAGTAGGGTCTTCGCTCAGTTCTACGTGTTGGTTCTCGTCAGCGCATGCCTTTTATTGTCTTCACCCCGAATCATGCACCAACCATAGCTGTTCTGCTCCGAGGAAAACGGGTTCTGGTTATAGCCTGCGCCATAGGCAGGGCGATCGTTGTAACTCGGCTGCTGGTTGTACTTTGTCGTGTGTTAGTCAACGCGTGCTCGAGAACTGAACGCCTCGCTCCTACTAAGGGGAAGCCAGCGGGTCGATGGATGAAGGGCTGGGCATACTCACACTCATTGTGACGATACAGTGGAACTGTACAAATTAAATATGAGTCGCTGGAGTCGCAAGCCTGTCCTGTGCTAACTGGAAGACGGGGTAAAGGTGTTGGTCGTTGCACTGGCCGGGATCGCGGGAAAGAGGGAGAGTTGTCGGGGGTAAAGCGCGAAACAGCGACTGGAGGGTGGAATGCCACGGGGAGATGTAAGCAGCGGACAGCAGAAAAAGCGAGAATATCAAAGCAATGGAATTCAGAAGAGAGGTCAATTGTGAAACGACAGCGGAGATGACAAAGGGATGAGAAATTGAGGGACAAGAAATTCGAGAAAATCAGCAGCTCGGGCTGATGATGACGGCTGAGACAAGAGGCTGAGCAGTGAGCGCATCCACTGGCGGCAAAAAGTCGCACGTTGACCGTTTAGCGCTGCCCGGGGGTATTGGCACACTGTTACGAGCCAATAATAACCAATTGAAGTTGCAATTCGAGCTGCGAAGCTGCCTGGTTTTCTAGTGAAGGGCCTTTGCCTTTTGGTCCCTGGTTTTTCTCTCCTTCCTCTGCGCCAGGGGAAATTGCGTTGCTTGAGCTAGGGGCTTTGCGGAGCACAGACCAGGCGGTGATCGTCCAGACCCCTTTTTTCTCTCTGCAAGACGGGACAACAGTCACAGTACATTCAATTATCGAAAAAGCTCGAAATAGTCCCCAAGTCTCTCAATATTGCCATCTGCTATCTAGTATCTCTATGTAAATGCGATCGTGACAAGCTTTTTGTGGCAGTTTGGATATTTAGGTGCCTGATGAAGGTAGTGACATTTTCTCCTATTGGCTTTCCCGGAAGCCTTTGCCGCCCCAAACACCCAGCCTGGAGAAGGTATCTACATTTTCCCCGAACGACGACAACCAGACGTTCAAGGCAGAGCTTTTAAAAAGGTTTCCTTGGTGGAATTGCACTTCGTGAGGAGCTTCGAATTTTGCCGAGCCAGGTTCGCGGATGCAGTCGCTCTCGAAGTCGGGATCGCGCGGGTATCGCCTCTTCCCATGAAGCAAGCACTCTGGCAGAAGCTTGGGTTGCATCGTGGTTTGAGCCGCACACTTCTTTGCGAAGTCGAATCGTCCGAGCCATAAGCTCCCTAGCATCCTCAACTCGTCCAAGGCCGTGCCAGGTCAAGGCGAGTTTGTGCATGTTCTCAAGGACTTCTGGGTCCTCTAGCCCTCGTTCCCTTGCCTTTACCTCGATCTTCAGGCTTCGCTCCTTCAAACGAGCTGCCTCCTCTCCTCGCCCTTGTGCGATGTATATCTCCTGCAACTTATCCATGCTTGCCAGAGTATGGGAGTGTCCCAGCCCCATTGTATCCATGTGGGCGTCAAAAACTTGCGACTCGATTTCCTCTGCTTCTGGCCACTGTCCTTGGTGTCGATAAGCCAAAGCCAGGCCTGCCATGAGATTCAAAGTCTTTGAATTCCGTGGCCCGTACAGCTTTTTAGCCGTGTCCACAGCAGGTGCCCCGACAGCCTCTGCTGCTTTCCATTTTTTTTGGCGTAGATATATCCTCGCAAGAAGATCAACGGTTGTCAGGTTGAGGGGATGATCCCGTCCCAGTACTTCCTCGGACTTGGCTATTGCCTGTACTGCGAAGTCCTCTGCCTGTTCCCATTCTCCTTGGCCATTGTAACACGCGGCTAAAGCAACTAAGCTCGCCACCTGGAGATGACAAAGCTTAGAGTCCTTGCTCGCTCCATCAACAACTTTCTTCGCCAACGGCCGAGCTTCCGTATAGCGGCCTTGTTTCAGGTAAATGTTCACAAGCGAATTCATCATCAACAGATAATCCTGATGATCGGGCCCAAGAGCATCTCGTGCAATTTCGAGAGCCTGGAGTTGTGTTTTCTCTGCTTCTTTCCAATTTCCAAGGGCCCGAAATGTTTCAACGAGATCGTTCAAGCAGCTCGGGGTTGTGTCGTCTCCCCTTGAACGGCGCCGCCTGTGAATGTCTAGTAGCTGTAGGTATAATGGCATCGCTTCGGCCCATCTTTCTTGCATCCTGTACAAGCCTGAAAGCTGGTTCATGCTCTTGAGGGTGTCATCATGTTCAATTCCCAGCAACTGTTTCCGTTGTTCAAAAACATACAAGCCTAGTTCCTCAGCTTTGTCGAGCTGAGCCTGGCCGATATATGTGTCGACCATCAGGGCTTTAACGGTCAACATAAACGCAGGATCATCATCCCCCGAAACTCTCAATACTTTCTCTTCAAGGATAAGCAAGAGTCTTTCGAGCACTGTCCGCGCCTCCTGGTACCTTTCCTCGTGGTAAAGAGACACTGCAGTCAAGTGAAACAAATCGCCGGGATGGATCCGCCAGTCATCCAGTGTTTCGTTCAATAAAGTCATGGCGTGCGGTAGTGACGGTCGGACCAGTGGCTGGTTTCCCATGTGAGCATCAAACATGGTTTTCTCCATCAGCTCGACTGCTTGCTGGCGGTAACCCGAGAAGGTGCGGTTCTTCCTCATCCAATTCCGGGTCGCAAGGTGGACAAGCCGGTGGACCGTTATTGGACCCTCTTGAGATTCTATGGTGATGAAAGAGAAACTGCTTAACAACCCAAGGGCCTCAACCTTGTCTCTGTCGGACGCAAGCGATGGGAGGAAATCGCGCGGAATCCGACATGGATCAACGCATGCCATCAATGAGAGAAACTGAGCTGCGGAGAAGTTCGATTTTTGAATCTGCTCGAAAGACACAAGCCACGTGCTGGCCACGGGATTCGGCGCATCCACGTACCGCGTCTCGTCTCTGAAGTCTTCGCTTAAGAGCTTGACGACCTCTTGCTCCTGGTTGTCGAGAAGACGGAGATAATCTGACAGCGTCACATGGGGCCCCGTCTGATTGATATAGGCGGCGGCTTGAGTTATGGCCAGGGGCAGGCAGGTCAGTCGGCGCAGTAGGGCAGTGGCCGCCTTCGTCTCATTGACCAGTTCCTTGACGAACAGTCTGGTCTTCAGCATTTCCATTGCCGTTTCTTCACTGGGTTGTTCGATTTTCTTCAACGCCGCAGATCCACCAGCCCCGGCGACTTTGGCGGCCACCTGCCAGGTGCGAGTGGTGACAAGGATTCGTCCTTGATCGCTTCGCGGTAAGACCTTTTCGAGAAAATCCCAGATGCTCTTGTCATCGACGTTGTCAAGAATCAACAACCACTTGGTGAGTTTATGACTGAGATGAGCCTGGACGGTCTCCTTCGCCTCCGCCGGTGATGATTTCCGCAGATCAAGTTTTCGAACGATGCCCACAAAGCCCTGCTCGATAGTCTCGAAACTGGTACATGGTATCCAAAAGACGGGGCGTTTGGCGTAGCTATCCTTGAATCGGTAAGCGACCTCTAGAGCAATTTGTGACTTTCCTATGCCTCCCAACCCAGTCACTGCAAATTTTCTGGGCCCGTCAGGCGTAGAGATCATTTTCTCCAACTCGTTTAGTTCTTCCAAGCGACCGGTGAAACAAGTGTTTCGCTCGAAAGGGATTATGCTGCAGTCTTTTATGCCTAGAGGGAGGGATAGTGAGAAGATTAAGATGGAATTCAATTTGTGAGGGTCAGGTATGACAACTAACATTCATCGTCTGCCATGGGCGGCAACTGCTCAAGGATAGCCTTCGTAGCTGCTGCACCTGCGCCTGCGGCGTAATTTTGCCACATCTTTTTTTTGTGACTGTCCCCGTAGTCACAAACGCCCTTTATTACAGTACACGAGAGTATCCCGTCCCAAAGTCCAGCACCTTCCATTTCGAACCCCAGAACGTGGTGAGCCTGCGTCAACCGGTCCCGGTCGACCCCGGACTTGAGAACCTGGTCCGCCGAAGCCATTGGGCCAAGGTGTATTTCCGGAATCTGCTGTTCAGCGAGTTCTCGTCGACGTCTGACCTGCGAATCCTCACATCCTAGCTGATCGCAGGTTTGACGAATCGCGAGATCGCAAATGTCGTGGTCGGAACAAATGCAGGCGGAGATTGGCTCATGATGGCGATGGACGTATTCTGATTTGTACAGGATATCAGGTACTCCTGCCGGCGGCCTTGAGTACTGCGGCGGGAGTTTTGCGAGGTGCTCGATTACGCGGGTCCGCAAATGGGCCTTGTTTCGCGTCGTGCGGAAGTGGGTGATAAGGCCTTCCACCTGCAGATTGTGTGTTTTCAGATGGGTATCCTTCAATTTGAAAATCCCGGGATAGTTGCGTCCGTAGTCGTACTCAATAAGGCGAGTGCTAATTATAACGTCGCCAAGATAAATCGGATGGTTGCCGTTGTAAGGTGCTCCACCACAAATTCCTACAGAAATGACATACTTGATGCCAACATAGCTTGTCCGCAGGGTTGACACGGCTTGAGCGGCATGCATCTTGCCAATATCCGCCAGACAGACCAGGACAACGTTGTACTTCCCCATTTTCCCGGTGGTGTAGATATTGGCATCTCCCAGGATTTTGCCGTACATGGTTCCGTTCACGTCGTAGATTTCGTCGAACAGCTCATATGTAGCGTCGTATTCGGTAGGAACCGCGGTAATGAGAGCAATCTGGAAGCCGGCTCGGTTGCTGGGAGCGACCATGGTTAAGACGGTAAGGGTGATTTGGTTGATAAGATGAATCTTAGGCGCTGCAAATGTCGGTTGGGGCACCAGAACGGTCGAGGCAGTAAATGAATAGACAGAATGATAGCTCAGTGGTAAGCTGGATTATGCCCTTCAGGGGGAGGTCGAACAGGTCTTATGGCATGGGAGGCCCGTGCCAGCATCGCCTAGGCAGAGAGCGTCACCGCAAAGGCTGAGACATGATGCCCAAACAGCGACCGACTGTCCTCTCGATTGGCTGCCATAGTCTAGATTAGAATTTAGAGGACGGAGAAGTGTAGCAGACCGATGGGGGCAGCGCTAAGCTCGGACAAAACGAAAGGGTAAGATAGGCTCAGGCCGAAGATCAGGAAGGAAGCCATAATAACGCCAATTGCAATCAATGCGAATGTCACCCACAGAGCATACAAACTACCCGTACGCAAAAGAGGCCGTGGGCTATGCCCACCACTGAGCGTTGGTTCGCAAACAGGGGTGAGAATCCTGCAAAAGCGATTGCGGCGCGTAGCTATCCTGAATTCTCACCTTCGACATCGCCCTGCATGTTTTAAATCCCCACTCAGGTCAAATTAGGCAACGCAACATGTTGCTTTCCTTTCACAAAGCAGACACACGTTTATCGGCACACGTTATCTCCATGTCTGAGCTGATTGGAGCCCATGGAGTCCAATATGGGCAGTCTTTGCCGAAGAGTTGTCGCTGTTTATTCATTTTTCTCGTCATAATCGTAGGCAGGTCCACGAAGGTTTAAGGAATTCTCTTGGCTGACTTCTTCCTTCCTTCAGATCGTGACTCAGTCGTAAAACAGTATCCTCTGGAACGGCGAGACACAGGCCGACGGGGACTTGCTCAGACATCTGCAGTGCCAAGCCCTCCTCCCTCCTGACTGTTTGCAATAGCGTTCATGTCTGCCTTATGTCATGGTCTCAAGCATTTTCAGAGACATCTATCACCCACACGGCACGATTAGGCAGCATCGTGGGCCAGTATGTTGGACTGGAGAGCATCTTGCAGGCCACGACATGGCCTACAAGGCCGAATGATTCCTACAGGCAACGCCCAAGGTTCCACAAGCAACGCGGGTCATTGATTCTCGTCCGGCTCAAGAGGGTACAAACGAACACCACGACGTTTTCTGCCCAGTCTTCAAGCCGCTCCGCACGCGGACAGGAAGCTACTGCCAGCTCCCTTCTGCTGGGTATACTCGTGAGCGACTGCTGCAACAGTTGTTGAATCAAGCATGACGGTGCATGACGGCGTACGGTATTGCACGAAAGGCCCTTCCTATTCTGCAACGCGCCCGTCCCACGCAGAAAAATGCGCGAATACCGCCTTCTCCTCCATAGTGCCGATAGCTGAGGGGTGTTTTGGCGCTGGACAGGTTTGAAGACCCCTAAGGTGCGTTCCGACCATGTGATGCCGCGGAGGTAGAGATCAGGACTGAAGACTTCGCGACGGAGACGAGATTGATGAGCGCGGAGAAGCTGACTCACTTTGAACGATGTAGGTGGCAATGAGAAGGTGACAGACAGCAAGCAAACCGAAGTTCAAGCTATTACCAACCGAGAACGCGCATCCAACCAACTGCGACTGCCCCGCGAATCGTGCCCTTCAATGCTATCCGACTCAGTCGGCCGCTAGACATAGATTGAACACGACCTCAACAGCCTCACTGGCGCTTGATCCATAATAATAATGTCGTTGAAAGAACGACGGAAGTGGCCGACCCCACATCTCGCGTGGCCCTCTTTTTGAGTTTTGCCTTTGGGCGCCCTGGCTTTGACGCTGAGGTTTGAACCGCGGACACGGCACGTCGGGAGTCGGGACTCGGACGGGTCGCAAAGGGGGAAATCTCGGGATTGAAGTGACTTCAAGTCGTTCAAGAAAACTTCGAAAAAAAGGA